>WMED01013709.1:0-14305 GCA_019650415.1 Pipa parva | reverse complement strand
TAATCTCTTTATTTGTCACTCTGAAAGGTGTCCTATAGTGTCTCATGAGAATTTATAAACAGGGCCAAACTTGACAGAGTTGTTTTCATAATTATACAAGTAGTTCCCTTATAATCACTGAATACTAACTGTTATTTGTTTGCTATAATTGACTAGATATTTGTAAAAAATTGTCCCCATTGATTAATTCCCCTGTATATTTCTCCCTTAAGAAAGACTTCTGCACTCTGTATTTCTCTCTGGTGAGAGTGTCCTGCACTCTGCATTTATCCCTGAGGGGGTGTCAGGCCCTCTTTGTCCCTGGGTAGAATGTCCTACCATTCTTTGTCCCTGGTTATAGAGTCCTGCAGTCTGTTCCTTGGGAGGTTTTCCCATACTTTACTTTTGTCCCTGGGGAGGATGTCTTGCACTCTTTATTTGTCCATAGGGATGGTGTCCTGTGCTAATTCTTTGTTCCTGGAAATAGGTGTCCTGCATTATGTATTTGTCACTTTGGAAGGAGTCCAGCAAGTGAAAAATGGCTCTGCCCGAAACACATAGGGGTAATTCAGCAAAGAGCGAACTTACCCTCCAATCCTTCACATCAGCTCGCAGAGACTGTTATGCATTCGCAAATGTCCTGCATGCAGACATCAGCAAACGCTTTATAGGGATTCCAGTCTCGGCGAGTTTGTTTTGTACACATGTTCGTTGGAGTAAAGGGTGATCTCCTTTCGAAGAAAGCTGCTTCATCACTGGCACACAACAAGATTTGGGGGGAATTAAGCAAGCTCCGAAGTGAGGTGGCTAGTGTTCGCCTCACTTCAGAAAAACTGAAATGCGCATGCTGATGTTCTGTACGTGGACATCAGCATGCGCATTAAAGGGATTCCCCTCCCGGCGAGGAGACTCTCGCCAGGAGGGGAATCTCTTTAATGCGCATGCTGATGTCCGCGTGCAGGACATCAGCATGCGCATTTCAATTTTTCCGAAGTGAGGCTAACACTACGCGCCTCACTTCGGAGCTTGCTGAATTCCCCCCTTGGACTTTTATTTCACTATTTATATATTTTTTGGACTTTTTCTTTTTATATTCACTTTGATTTTAGCGCTGCTTAGTTGGTTTTTGTTTTACTTAGCGAATGTGTGCTGTCACTCATTTCTAGACTGTGAGGTGTTATTGGTTGTTAAGAATAGTGTGAAAAAAAACATTGAAGTATGATAACTAGTTCTGTCACTTCAAGGCATAGGGTGTTGTTTTTGGGTACTGATACTCATTAGTGGACTGTATGCCTTGGAGTAGTTTCTGCTAAGGTTTATTGATTTATGAGTTGACTTGAATGTCACATTCCAACATGCCATTCTCTACACAGTATAATTTCCGCCAGAGAGTTTTAGGGGATTTATAAGTAATCCAAAAAAAATTACCCAAACATCATGTCTTTATGTAAAGGGATTCTAGCTTATTACATGCTTTCTCCTCCAATTCCCATGTTGCCTTATTGACCACTAGTTAGGTGCAAGTTACTGTTATGTTACTGTATAGATAATGTATTGGGGACAGCATAGTTAAGAATATCAGAGGTCAGTGGAGCAGAAAAAACAATATATCCAGTCCAATTAATAAAAAGTAATGTGTGTTGTAAATGCATAATACATTTTTTTTCTAATATACTTGGTCAGTCTTTTATGTGAGGAAAGGTATTAATTATTCCATCTGTGTAGCAGTACACATCTCCTTCTGTGTTTACTTCCTGGTTGGATTCTTTTGCCACTGACATGACGGCATCTCAGGAAGTTCAAAATTCATAGTTAATGAATTACCATAGGCAGTTACAATACTTACAGCTAATGGTGTATGCTGTTAGTAGCAAGCACTGATATTGAGCATGAGAGAGAGACCAAATTCATATAAAAAGAAAGTCAATGTTTCAGCCCTTTCTTTAACAATTTATTTTGCTGGGTTAACTACACCTTTCAGAGTTAAAAAAAAGAAAAAAAGGTGGATGACAGTTTAAAGGTTCTGATTGGTTATTTAGTATTATCCAGCCTGTCAGTCAATTCTTTAACACTGAAAAGGAAGTGGCTAAGAGAGGAAAGCAGATTCAGTAACAAACTGGTGCTAAATTGTGAAGGGTGGAAATAAATAAATAATTTATATGACAGAAAGCATTTATTTAACTTTTATTTAACAGTGCCAATCAGACAGCAAATAACTGTTGGTGCCTAAACTGTTCCTTTAAGCAAATATAACATACAGTAAATGAGCAGAATGGATCTATCAGTTGCATCGTTTTGCCATCAGATTCCGGCATTTCTATGTTTAATAATTTTGAGTGTCAGTGAAGCTACATTTTATGATAAATTAACTGGAGAAGGTTAATCCACTTTACAGTTCTATGCACTGCTGCATGTGGATTATTATTAACTCACACACAGTTTTTTAGTTTCAAATTCATCCATTGCCTATGACTGCATTTTGTTTTAAGAAAATGCATGCAGTCTTACTCACTAAATAACTTTTCACCCAACACTAGTTAAACTCAAGTGCACCTGTCACCTCAAAACTAATACTAATTTAGGTTGTACTAATGAAATAAACGTTTTGTAAATATATATGTACCGTATTTTAAAAAAAGTACCCTTAAACAGCATTCCTCTCTGTCATCTTCCCTGTCAGCCTGCCTTTTCTTTCCTGAGTGTTGGGTAGGCGGAGCTAAATAATGATTGACATTATAGCTCCTTCAATCAGATCCCTTAAATCACAATCTAGCAGGGATCTGATTGGAGGTGCTATAATGTCAATCATCATCATCACCCAACCTATGAAAGAAAAGGCAGTCTAACAGGGAAGATGACGGAGAGAAATGCTGTTTAAAGGTACTTTTTTTTATACATATATATTTACAAAACGTTTATTTCATTAGTTCAGCCTACATTAGTATCAGTGTTTTGAGGTGACAGGTGCACTTTAAATAAATTTGCTGCCCCCTTCCTGAATTTATTTCCATTTCACAAAGCTCTACAGGGCAGGTACTGTACCTCCAACCTCTTGTGTCAACCACAACCTAGCACTTAAAGCAGCGGTTCTCAACCTTTTCGGCCGGTGACCCCGGCCCTGACGTCACCACGCCGCGACGTGGTGACGTTCAGCCGAAACGTCATCACGTCACGCGTCACGTGGTGACGTTTGCGGCTGACGTCACCCGCAGGAACCCTTATAAGAAGGGTTCCTGCGGCACTTCCGGGAGTCGGAGGCGGTTCTCGACCCCCGTGGGACGGCCTCGCGACCCCGGCGGGGGTCGCGACCCACAGGTTGAGAACCGCTGACTTAAAGTGATGCATCCTTGTTATACTATACTTGTATTGTACAATGTACTTTTCCCATGTCTGTACTATACATTTGTGTTGCTGAATTGTACAGTGCTGTGTAAATTTGTGGCACTTTATAAATAAAATTATACATACATTCATACTGCTCTGTTCAGCAACAAAACCCCTTTTCTGGATACATGTGGTCATCTGTTTAGTACGTATCTCCCCTCATCTTTGCTTTGCTTACAACCCATTCTCTCCCACCAAATTAATTTCTTTGTTGTCTCTCTACTCCATTCACTACTTTTTTTTTACAAATCTTATCTTTTAATCTAAGCTAATTTTTATGTTTATCTTTTTGGACACAGATAATTATACATTTTGCATCTACGCGTGCCTTGAATTCCTCAAGTAAGGCATTCTTCATACCCATTTACCAAGTGAGGTATCTACCATGCGAAGTCACACAAGCAACATTTGGCCTTGTACTTCACTGTAAAAATATTTAAAGATTAACCCTGCTTATAAGTAGGATGGAAAAGCATAATATTCAGTCAAATAATATAATAATAATAATACATGTGTTATTATTACATTTAGATTTTTACAAAAAACAAATAATTTTAATCCAAAAAAAACTTAAAGTGGTGAATCTTTGGACCGTTCACTGAACAAAGTTTAGCAAAGTCCAGCATGACTTCATTGTAAATGTGATTTTAGAATAAATAAAATGCATCCTTTATCCTGCACTAAGCAGCTTTAACTACCAAGAAAAACAAAAACATTTATTGTTATATATGAGCATGAGAAAGCATACAATAATGGATTAGTGCAAATTTTCAGTCACTGGTGCATTCAGTTTCCATGGCACCACCAAAATAACCAGAATATAAAAAAAAAACAAAAAACAGATTGTAACTGGCATAGGTGTGCAGCATGCAGTGCAGGCGCCTTTAACAGCAGTAATGGTGATTTTACCATTACCGGCATTCAGGCACTCTGCTAGTAACAGATCAGGACAGGGCCTGGCAGAAATCATCAGGGGCACAGAGCCTCCTTGCTCTGTTGCAAGTCAATAAATCTTAGTGAGCAGCATCAGCAGGGAGTTATGAAGAGCACTGAGCAGGGGAAGGTAAGAAACAGGGAGGGTGGCAGCAGGGGAAGGGAAGCAGCAGGGAGGGGGACAGCATTGAGGTGAACAGGGAAAAACTTTACCTTTCAGAATTTTTTCTTTGAGGGCACACCCTAATGAAATGTCCTGTGCATGCCTATGGCAACCGGATGGCTGTATACAGTGAATATTCATGTGGTAAATGGTTTCATATATGCTATATAATTAGGGGGTAATTCATAAAGCAGCGAAGTGAGCTACGATGTGTTTGGCTTACTTCTCTAATAGTAGTATGCGCATGTTGATGTCCTGTATGCGGACATCAGCACGCGCATTAAAGGGATTCCCCTCTCGGCGAGAACAAAAGAGTTGCCTCGCCGAGACGGGAATCCCTTTAATGCGCATGCTGATGTCCGTGTACAGGACATCAGCATGCGCATACTACTATTAGCGAAGTGAGCCAAACGCATCGTAGCTCACTTCGCTGCTTTATGAATTACCCCCTTAAACTCAACAGCTGAAATGGATTATTAGCAGCAATGTTCCTCCACAAGAAGCAAAAAAATTAAAGAATTGGTTAATGGTGTAAGCACAGCAGTTAAAAAAAACAATTTATACATTTTAACATTTAAATTATCCCAAATAAGCAAAGCTTAGAAAATACCATAAGATGAAAATTTGGGCCTGCTAATATACATCATTGTTTGTAGTTCTAACTGAAAATGTTAGTTTTCATTTTCCCAAAACAACTTTTAAAAATGTATACTGACAAACTGCAAAATTAAGATTTCAGTTTGTCATGTAACAATTTATATGAAAAGAAAATCACTCTCACACATTACAAGCCGAGATAGGTGCTGTATTTATGGAGTGATTATTCATCTTGCAAATGTATAACTGCACTTCATGCATTTAAAAAAGAACTGCTTTACCCTGTGGCATTATTGCCTGGTAACATTTTCCCGATGGTATTTCTCTTGATAGCTTGCTCCAAATAGAGATGATGTCATTGCTGGAAAGCTGCTGATGACTCCCTCTTCCTCCCTTGTTAGTAGCGCAGACACAAAGCTCTGCAAGGAGGTGAAATTTTGTGATTTCTTTTGCACATAACAATATTTTCTCCAGCACTCACCATGCGTGTTTTCTTGCAACAAATTACATTCAAGCACATTAATTTAAAACAAAGATACATTATATGTCAAGTTGTTGTTAAAATCCCATCATTTACTTTGCATCAGAATGCTTTGTGGATACAGTATAGATAAATTTAATGAAACGTACCATTAATTTTGATTGAAATGAAAGGCACTATTTAAAAGAGCTCTGGTGGAAATAAATGAAAGTGGATTAAAAACTGCTGTTAATGTATTCGTAATATATTCTTTGGTCAGAAATAGCATCTTGTATTTTTTTAATGAGGGATTAAAAGTAGATGCTTCAATACAGATGGGGTCACTAAGATAAATAAGTCATATTAAGTTCAACCTATTAAACAAAAAGTAGATAATCTCTTAGTTTACCCTTTGCTGGTCTAGATTTAAAAAAAAAAATGTATAGGTTGACCCTAGGCCAAATTTGCTTTAACATGGGAAACAATTCCTTTCTATCCCTGGTAGCAATCAAACACCTTTGAAGCAGTCCTGAGGTTTTGCCATTCTTATGGAAATGTATTCCAAAATTTTACAGAATTCTCAGTAAAGCAGCCTTTCACATCTGAAGATTAAACTTTTGTTTCTTTCTGCCTCAGTGGGTACCTGAGTGTCTCTTGTGTTATCTTGAAAGTGAACAGTTAATATAAGGTGATTATGTGACCCTTAAATACTTTTTTTTTCTCAAGGTTTAACAGTTTTAATTCTTTAAAGAAGAACTAAAGAGTTCATTGGCTTAGGACTGGTTCTACTTGGGTGGGCTTTATATACTTACCTATAACAGTCTTTTCTCTAGTGATGCCTCCAGCTTTTTTTCTATTAAAATTCTTTTCTTCAGCTTCTAGTGCCATGATCGCCTTCACTTTTGCCTCCTCTTCTTCTGATGTAAGCAAGCGCAGAAATGGTATTAGGTCAAAATATTGCTTTTGCACTAGCTCATAAAAGTCATGTTGAAGAGGAGGCGTGAACCTGAAGGGGATGCAGGAACTAAGGAGAAGAAGATTGCTTGAGGAAGAGCAAGAGGAAATCATTTTTGTTGTAATTCTTTCCAGCTCCAGTACACATTTTTGTGTAATGGTGCCTACAATTGAATGCATATTCAAGATGAGGCACCTGCACTTCTGAAATGTATCATTATGTTTAAAGTGGGTAAAAAAGGTATATATTTTGCTGTATTTTATTTCTTTTTATAGTGTATTCTGACTTGCACAGATTTTAAGAAAAACTGTTAATTACCTGCAAAGTATATTTGCTTAAAAAACTTAACAGTGACAGAGAAACATAAGTAAGGTGATGATGTACAATCTGTATATTATAATTACAAGATAATCATAGTTTTTAAGGCCAAAAAAATATGAGTCCATCAAGCTGAATTTTGCAATTTTGATTAAAAAAAAAAAGGGCAACCCCTCATGAGGAAAAAACCAATTATCCTAATTTTAGGGAAAATTCCTTTATGACTCCAAATATGGTAAGCACATTAAATCCCTGGATCAAGAACCCATCTCCAGTAATCTACCCATAACTTAATAATAATACACATAGGAAAGGCCTCAAGGACATTTTTTAGGGAATGCACAATAACAATATCACTTCAAAGAGTTCCAGTTTCACTGTTCTTACAGTAACGAACCACCTTCTCTATTGGTGTAGAAACCTTGATATCAAAGCAAAAATGGTATCAATGGTAATAAACTGTTACAGAATGATATTTCTTAACTATAAGCCGCAGTAGTTTGCATCATGGTTCTATCTCTGCTCTCTATCTCTTTTTCATTTGTATTTTTGCTTTCAGTTACTGTGGAAGAGAGATTCACTGAGGAGATTAGGAGGATGGATACAATATCCATCCTCCTATTGAGTATTGCAATACATGGTGATAATTTTTTTTATTGGACTATACCTCAAAACTTTGGTACTAAGTTAGGTTCTACTAATGAAATAAATGTTTTTGTAAATATATTTGTATTAAAAAAATTTACTTTTTTACAGTGTTTTTCTCTGTTATCTTCCCTGTCAACCTGCCTTTCTTTCCCAAGTCGGATTGGGCCAGGCTAACTGATGATTGACATTATAGCTCTGCAAAATCAGATCCCTTAAATCACAATCTAGCAGGGATCTGATTGGCGGAGCTATAAAGTCAATCATCATTGAAACGCATCAGGGGGTGCCATTTAATTGTTTTTATTGCACAGATATTGTATCCTGCTTTTACCTATTTATGGAATAAAGACTGTTTGTTTTT
This sequence comes from Pipa parva, assembly GCA_019650415.1. Lineage (NCBI taxonomy): Eukaryota > Metazoa > Chordata > Amphibia > Anura > Pipidae > Pipa > Pipa parva. The sequence continues at coordinate 6,507 of WMED01013709.1, read as the reverse complement.
ACATATGGGAGTGCTGGAGTTCCTACTATATTTGTGGATCTGAATGGTTTCTTACTCTTAGCACCCCACACGTCACTAAGTATTTTCACAGAGGACTGTTACACTGTGGCATTGGGATTGAGAAACTGATTCCAGTTTGCATCATTTAGCCCTGCCTACCCGACTCTGGAAAGAAAAGGCAGGCTGACAGGGAAGATGACAGAGAGAAACGCTGTATAAAGGTACATTTTTCAAAAAATATATATTTACAAAAAGGTTTATTTCATTAGTAGAACCTAAATTAGTATTAGTTTTCAGGTGACAGGAACACTTTAACTGAAAAAAAAAAAGGTAAAAGAAAAAACAGCTTCTTGTGTTGCAGCAGTCACAGCTGACACCAGGCCCATACCTGTGGTACTGAACTACTTCTTTAACATGTTGCACCACTGCTTCCTGCAGACACCCCGTACCCTGATACTTCACTTGCTTGAGTAGTAGTAGGTTAATTTTCAGAAATGCAAGTAGTGATTATAACTAAATGGTATTCTCATGAAAATAGCTATATGGTAATATATTAAACTGAAATAACTGAAGATTGTATTAACAATAGCAAATGTAATGTAGTTTCTATAAGAATAAGAATATGCAGGTTATGGCCCAATAAGCCTTTAGATAAGGAGAGAGAAAGCAGTTACTAGTAGAACAGTATACAGCAATGAAAAATGAGCTACTAGTGCAGATGAAACAAGAAAAGATATGCTGATTGAATAGATAAAAGATGAAATTTCTTTTTCTGCATGAATAAATTCAACTTACTTCATACTAATAAATGGTTGGTTTGTTCCACTACATATCACTTAAAGTGCCAATAAGATAGCGGTTTTATTAGATATTTTTGAAAACGAAGCATTTAATAGGGACATTGGCAAGTGTCAAGAGTGCAAATATGGGCAATAAAGAAGAGACTAATTTCAAATTTTACCCCTTTGCATCAAACATGTTATAGATGGAAACTGTAATATACACTGTATATCAAAAGTGGGAAAGAGTCTGGGAGAATTAAAGCTGCAATGTGTATTGGTTTGCATTAATCAACTAGCAACAACAGAATTCTAGAAACATTATAGTGAAATTCAGGTAAGTGAGATTGAGATATGGAAACATGACAGATGAATGGATAAAACAACAGCCTTACATACAAGTATTACATTTTATTTTAGAGTTTAAATTGCAGATATTTAATTGGGAGAGTGCAAGTGTTTATTATTTAATGAAACAAAAAAAATTTACATAATGTTGATGCCACATGTGGCTCGCGAGCCGCAGTTTGCCAACCCCTGCATTAGTACATGGAAAACTAAAGTTCTTGTATGTCTAGGGTTGAGGAAGCCTGTGAAGTCTAAACATACTTACCTATCTTTAATCCCCTGCTGCCTGCTTCTTCTTGCTGATGGCAGGGTTTCTTTTTTGCTGTAAGTACACTTAAAAATCATAGAAAATATAACAATGGCAATATAAACTAGAAAGAGTGTTGTATTGAAAGGGAAGTAAAAATCACTTGTTGTAATGTTAATATGGTGACGGTAGCAGTGATCAAATAAATCAAAAGTAAACTTGTGTTTATTATATATTTTCTTTTATATGGATGAAGTAAAAACACAGAACTGTAGATATTAACTTCCTTGATTTAAGTTTTAGTACTGAGTTAAAGAGGGTCAAATACTAACACACTGTTCTTTCTTGCTTTGTAGAGTCAAGGTTATATATTTTTAATATCTGTATTTTAAAAATACTATTTTTCCTCAGTCCCTAAGAAGTTCACACTAAGCATGTGTTGAACCACTGGCTAAGGGTAAAGGCTGGCTAAGATTATAAAGATGTCAGCCTCCAGTTACAACTTTGGGGGCACAGATCATTAGTGCTGTAGGGCTGGATCATTCTAAACTGGCATAGTAAGCTCTATATGTAAGATATGTTGTTACAAGATTAGATGTATTTTAGGCTATAGCTCTTTAAGTAATGATAAAATGAATCAAAATTTTTGTTTTTCTACTAATTACAACTTTTAGATGCCTAAAACTAATTTAACATAACTGAGGTGAAAGAATAAATTTTGACTTTAATCCCTTTGCGACTATAGAATTTATTTATATATCTGGAGTAAAACCATTCAATTTTTGTGTAAATGCCAGCCTATCTAAAATACATGTATATACAAAACACATCTCATATTATGCAAATGAAATCGCTGCCATTTTATTTCACACTTACAATTAAGAAATTCAGAACTCTTGAGTCACTTGTGACCCAATAAGGTTCTTATTTAGACATGAAAGAAAAGTTCAGTGATGAGGCAATACCTTTCCAGTGGCCTAGTAAAATGTTTGTATGATGATTTGGCAATATGCTTTGCTTTTACATATGTTACATTTGTTTTTAACATATCAATAATAACCATTAGATGTTGCTGTGAGTAGCAATAGTTCTAAATCCACATGTTAAAGATTACTAGCATAAAGCATTGTGATGAATAGCAGCTAAGACATTGCGGGCTATTCACAAAGGTGCGAATTCGACTGTCAAATTCTCAAACAGCATATTCCCATAGCAAATTCACAACCACGACAATTTCCCCATTGTAAAGTTGCGACCTCGACAATTTTTAAAGTTGTGACTGCGACAATTTTCCATAGTAAACTTGTGACTGCCACAGTATTCACATTATAAAGACGCGACAGTAGTAATCTATTGTGACTATCTTTAGCTTGAGAATTCACACCTATACACAACAATTTAGACTTTAGTGAATAATCCCCAATTGTCTCATAAACCCAGATAGCTGGATCTTACCAACTATACCAACCTGACACTTGTAAAATTTAGCCAGCTGTGTCTCGTGCTAGTTGTTTATGGTATACTAGATGTAGTAAGGTAAGTCCTGCTAGGTTTTTAAATAATCTTAAAGTGTATCTGTCACCTCAAAACTCTAACGCTAATTTCTACTATTGAAATAAACATTTTTGTAAAGTCATATGTATTTACAAAAAAATGTATCTTTATACAGCGTTTCTGTCTGTCGTCTTCCCTGTCAGCCTGCCTTTTCTTTCATAAGTTGGATGGGTGAGACTAAATGATTATTGACATTATAACTCCTCCATTCAGATCCCTGCTGGATTGTGCTTTAAGAGATCTGATTGGAGGAGCTATAATGTCAATCATTTAGCCACACCCACCTGACTTGGGAAAGAAAAGGCAGGCTGACAGGGAAGATGACAGAGAGAAATGCTGTATAAAGGTCCATTTAAAAAAAAAATACATATATATTTATAAAATGTTTATTTCATTAGTAGATCCTAAATTAGTATGAGTTTTGAGGTGACAAGTGCACTTTAAGCAGTAAATTACAATAAGCCCAAATAAATCTGAGATTCAGCATTAATAATATCCATTGTATAATTCAACGGTGGCTCAGTGGTTAGTACTGCTGCCTTGCAGCACTGGGTTCAGTTCCACCCTGGATTTCATCTGCATGGAGTTTGTATGATCTCCCCACACTAGCGTGGGTTTCCTCTGGGCACTCCAGTTTCCTCCCACAATCCAAAAACATGCATATGTGAATGTGACTGAATAGGGAAACTAGATTGTAAGCTCCATGGGGCAGGGACTGAAGTGAATGGTGAAACTCTGTAAAGCTCTGCATAATATATCAGTGCTATATAAATGAATAAATACATACAGTACATACTGTACAATAAATAATTTCAGCCAAATTCCTAGACTCTGGAGGAGAATGGACATATTTCACACTACAGATCAGTAAAGCTCTATTTATTTCTGAGTAGGGTACAATGAAGCACATACTCTGCTTGCTGAATGACACAGTGCATCTGGATTAGAGTTAACTTTGCTCTACAACACTCCAGGCTGTTTTATCAAGTTCCCTGTGTAGGCAATTAGTTAAATTAGTTTTACTTCAAAGAGCAGGAATATTATTATTATTATTGTTTTAGTGGCATCATACCAAAGACAGCAGGGAAAGGACAGAAGCAGAGGTGCTTACATTTGGAATAAAGCCGAACAAAAGAGAAAGAATGTTTGAAAAATCATCCTCCATGTTCAGAGAAGATAAGACATACAAGAAAGGAGAATGTAAAGCACTCAACTAAATTAATCCACGGGGAAGGATTAAGAAATAGATGCATGCCTCTGATCTCTACTAGGAATTCTTGATTCTAAGCCAGTAAATGATGAGATGATTACAATAGCAAACTTTAATTGCAATATATAAAATTGAAGGGCTGGTAGTTATATTGCATTTTCTATTTTATTTCTCCTATCAGTCTGGGTAAGCTTAGGCTTACTAGAAAGAGTTGACTAGTTGGTTGATGGAACTTTTGATAGTGCTCAGCTATATGCAATATATACTAATTACCTGAACTAAATATACATTTATACAGTCTGTAATATTCCTATAAACATAGCAAAAGGGTACTAATCATTACAACTCCCAAACCAACAAACAAATAATACAGCTGGTACTCTGATTATAAAACCCAGCCAACAAATAGTTAAACATATTCAAGATAGTGTGTTATCAAGTTTAGCCAGGTCTAATAGCCTTTAGTAACAAACCCATAGTTAGCTTTTACTAGTTTATTGCATGCATGTAAAAACATTACTCATCAGGTTGCTACAGGTTACTAGACTTAGATTTCCATCAGAGGTCTTTAACCATTCAAAATATAATTAAGCTGCACACTGCACAGTCTTAGTACAATGCTTATAGTATATTGTACTACCTAGTATCTCTAAGGCAAAAGGGATAAATTTAGCATGTCAAGTAAGCAGTTTAAGGAGATCTCCTGAGGATACCATATTCATCAATGGATGAAATAACAGTTTACATGGCAACATAGTATGTACAGTTAGAAAAAAAGCCACAAAGGCTCTTAAGCTCATTTTTACAATCTCCATCTCCTTGTTTGTCCAGGGAAAGGAGAATGAAACCTTAAGCAGGTTAACTGCCAATTAATTTTCGATGGGTAAAAAAAAATATTTGCTGATCCCACTGCTGGTAGCTAAACTACGTTACTGGATCAGTCTCTACCCTTTTTGAGTTTTTCTTCCAGCACATTTTTACCTTTCCAGCTAGTTATGGAAAATCACATAGGAAATATATTTATGAAAAGTTAAAATGTTGCATTTTTCAGGCATTGTTCTTAGTTTTGCCATATTTTTAAAGTCTTTGATGGCTTTTTACCACTTTCTGCACAATTTTGCATTTTTCACCGCAGAACTGTAACAGTTTGATTTGAATGTAGGGAAATAATATTATGATGTACAACTCAGCAGTAATAAGAAAAAGATTGTTTAAAATAGCTTAATAATGCATGGGGTACAGTAGATTTGATTTTCACAATCCTAATGATCTTTGAAAAAACAAGAGTATAACAGTGACTTTCTGTCATTTGATATACACGTTGGATTGCCTCCCAAGATAAAAAAAGTGAATAACCTACATTTATTATATTGAAGTGGATCCTATGGGAAATTGTAGTTTTAAGAAACGGTTCAGTTAGAGGCTATGGTGTACACAATAAAAGTCTTTTTTTTTTTAATAAACAACTTTTTAAAGTTGATCCAGTATCCCTGTGGGACAGTTTGATCCTAATCCCACATATCCCCGTTTGACCTATATGATAAATAAGACCTAACTAACTTGGTGTACTGCTGCTTGATCAGTATACATTTGATGATCCAAGCCCAGGATTGTCAAATGAATACATCGCCACACTAGGTTACTTCCTGGTTGTAGGAGTGACGTTGGTACTCACATGGTACCTATCCCCCTCCCGAACTTAACCAACTGAATATGTACAGATTGATTTTTTTTTCAATCTGCGCATATTCATTTAGTTAGTTTTGATGAAATTACACTTAAGAGTGAAATTTACTAAAGTTGAAAATTTTTTTTTTACTTTTTGCCCATTTTCACCCCTCATTTTGCCTGTACAGCCTAAAAAATTGCCAGAAGGTTGAAAACATAATTTTCAAACTTTTTGCAGTGAAAAGCGGGTGAAAAAGTAAAAAAAATTGTTTTTGACTTTAGTAAATTTTGGTGTACTGCTGCTAGATCGATCAGGCAAGTATAAAAAATAACTATAGTTCTCCTTTAAGGAGCTTATTCATCAAAGTGAAAATCTGACTGCTGAAGGGAATCCACGTCAGTTTGGCAAATTTGCTACTTCTTATTCACTAATGGTGAATTCCCTTAGCGTAGAAGTGAATGGCATCGGATGTGATTTCATAGTGCTGTGTAGCCATTCAAGCAGTAGTAGGATGCATAGTCATGAGAAGTGAAGAGTAGTGATGTGAATTTGACCATAGGTGCCTCAAGGAAGCACAGTGACACTTTACTCACAATGTCCAACTAATTGTATTAAGTCAGCTGTTCTCAAATAGTGGGGCGCCCCCCTGGGGGGGCACGAGGCTCCGTGAAGGGGGGCGCGTTTCACCACGGCAAACTAT
>WMED01013708.1:3192-14305 GCA_019650415.1 Pipa parva | reverse complement strand
TGTTTGCCTTGGCGGGGTAGGGGAGGTCGCCATCTTCCCTAGACCCAGATCATAACAGTAAGAGGCTGAGTTTTGGCACACAATCCACAATGCGCTCAAAGACTTTTCTTTTCATTTCTTCTGAAATGTGTTTTTGTATGTTTGCAAATGCAACATGAGAATGCAGTACTCTACCCATATCAAATCCTTTCAACTGTTGCGTTTAGCCTGTTGCATTTAGCCTCTTTATACGCGATGCAAAATACCCGACTGGTAGTAGCTATTTGTTCATACTAAGCATTGACTATTGCATGTCCAAAAGTGTTTTCTTTAGCCTTTTCCATTTTATATTTTGCAGTTACGTGACTCCTGATCTGAGCATATTCAAATATTTTTTTACGAAGTGCTCATTGCTGCTTAGTTATGTCAGATGCAGATGAAGTTATTATACACAACACCCAGTTTCATTCCACCAGTCTTCTTTGGTCCTAAAGTTCCAACTGCCTTGCAAATAGAGCAACCCAAACCTGATTTAGCCATTATAAGCCATTAATAGGAGCTCTGCTTGGCCTTGAACTGTGCTTCTGTCCAGATAGTTGAGCATCCTTCAGTTGACTGTTCCAATTCCAAACCTGAGTCATCTCCAGTAGAGTTCACTCCACTCATCCTCCACATGCGAAATTCCAGAGTCTCCATATCGCAGTTGGCTGTGGGCTCCTGCTCCGGTGCGACAGCCTGGTTAGCTTGGGACTCAACCACACTTGGACCTTCCCCAATAACATCTCCACTGCCTTCATTTGCTTAAAGTCTCGGTTGTTTAGTAGTACAATCAGATGCTTTTTTTTGTAAAAAAAGAAAGCAAGTTTGACTGTCTTCTCGACATATTGATCTCTGTTATTTTGACAAATTGGCGCCTTTGTCTGATAGCTACGTAACACAAAATATTTCCCATCAATCATTTCTCTTTTTTATTGTAAAATGTAATAAATAATTTTTATTTTTATTAATGACCCACATAAACTGTAAAACTGATTTGCATTTTACTTGTGTTGTTTTATTATATTTTTGTGTATAATATAATAAAAATGCCAATGACTTTGGACTAGGGGTCGTGTGAGGGGTAGGCGGATGCTTTATGGGGGAGATGCGGAGCCGGAAAGGCATCGCTAAAACGGAGAGCTCTTTTGTGATTTTAGGAATCCTGAATGTGGATCTTGTATTTAAAAAATATCTTTTATAGAATTATTTGTTCAATTAAGTGGTTCATCGCAGACAGATTTCTTCATAACTTATAATTAGTAGGCCTGAAAGTTACCGGAACCAGGTAAACAGTTCCCAGAACGTACCCTTCAAAAATAAGAGTTCCTGGATCCTGTTCCGGCAGGATCTGACTCAAATTAAGCCCTGTGCATAAGATATAAACAGATTCAGGAAGTGTACCCTAAAACCCAATTGTAAAGCTAAATTTCTAACTTTACAGACACAATTTAAAAGTTATGGTAGCACAAATAGACTATAAAGTAGATAGAAATGCATTTGAGGTATTTTTTTTCCATATTTTTGTTGTTACTGATATTCTTGAAGGCAAATGCAAGCACTAAACATGTCTTTTATCAGAAGTAATTTTTGTTGTGATAATCTGTTTTTCTAAGCAGTATATAGTGTATTAAGGCACAAACAAAGTAATTTTTTTTCTGGTGATTCCTTTAAGACTTGGAGGTTTTTATGAATAATATAATTGTAACATATTGGCTTCTCTAATCTAGTACATTACTGTAGTGGGAATTCTGTGGCAATGGTTTTTTTCAAGATAATCTTTTATTTCTCTGTAAGCCTGAATTGATAGGAAACAGCTGTATATTAATAGAAAACATCCTGTTGTTTGGAAACTGCATTTATAAACAATATTAATAGCAGCTTTTGGTAGAAGATTATATTTCACAGATTTTATTATCTACTGAGTCAAGAAAAAGCCACTAATGAATCCACTTAGTGAAAATCTCTCTTTCTGTTATAGGTGCCTGTGATTACAGATCTAAGAAATCCATTTTTGAAACAAAGACATTGGGCAGCTTTAGAAGATACTGTAAATGCAACTCTAATAGATTCTGAACATCCGTTATCTCTGGAAAAGTTAATTCAAATACATACTTTTGATTATGCCCAGGCTATTCAAGATGTATCTGGGCAAGCTTCTGGAGAAGCATCATTAGAGACTATGCTTAAAAAGGTATTGAATAAAATGAGTTTTTATTCTTACTTGACACAGTGAAGTCTTTCAAAGATGCCTCTAGATGGCACAATTATATTTAGAAAAAAATCTGGTTTATACTTTTTATTATATATCTTTGAGATTCATTTTAAAAATATGCATAAAGCTCATATTGGTCTCTTAACCTGGGATCTATAGTGTAATGAACGTGTGAGTTCAAATTATGTTGCATTTAATAAAAAAATTATTTCTCTTTTTTTGCTACACCGACCTAGAATTAAGTTGAATTGAAATTGTAGAATGTACAAAAGAAGTGAAGAGCTCTCATACAATACTATTATATATTGTTTCTGTACTAAAAAGAACAGAGTATCATATTCTTATCCTCACATTACTACAATGTGTTTACGGTATCATTGAGTGAGTGAATGATATTCATTTACAAGTTGTTTTGAATATAGAAACAAGAAACAATACAGAAACTGCGACTTTAAAAATGAGATGTGATGTGTTCCAATATTGGTACGTGGAAATAAAGTATTTCACAACCATGTTTTTTTATAGAAAGATGCAGCGCTTGTGTGTCATGCATTCCAACTTTGTAATGCAGAATGAGTCTTGATTTAACAAAATATAGCTATTGGCGCCAAAAAAAGGCGCATTTTCTGAATTTAAATGGATGATATACCATATACTTAATATCTCTTGAGGATGGATGCTGGTTCAGAGACCAGGAAAATGCATTGAGAGAAATAGAATTCTTTACTTTTTTGCAGCTTATATTCTACCTGGACTTGTTATATGATTGTTCGTATGATACTTTGGGCAAAATTTATTAAAATCGTAAATATTACCAAAATTGCGATATTGAATGATTTTTACCCATATCTCGATATTGATACTATCAATATCGCAATTTTGACAATATCGATATTGAATTTTCCAGCGATATTATGGATTTTTGCCATTGTAATTAATGGTTTAAATATTTTGTTCAAATTTCGATATCACGATATTGATAAACTTGTGATGTCGCGATATCGGCAATATTGATATCGTGATATTGGTAAAAATCTTCGATATCACGATTTAAGATTTTAATAAATTTTGCCCAAATTTTTTCTCTGAAGTTCCTTTATCATTATGGGGGTAATTCAGGAAAGTGCGAACTTACCTGGCAATCCTTCGATTCACCTTGCTGAGACTAAGATCTCCTGTAAACGGAGATCAGCGAATGCTTTAAAGGTATTCCAGTCTCGTGAAGCGACTCAAAGTGGTCGAGGGGTGAGTCGAAGTACCTTTAAAGCATTCGCTGATCTCCGCGTTCAGGAGAGCAGGGTCCGCAGACCAGTCTCGGCGAGGTGAATCGAAGGATTGCCAGGTAAGTATGCACTTACCAGAATTACCCCCTATTTCCCTTTAAGTTATCAACATAAAAGTCTAAATTTATGAACTTAATTTTCTCTATACTTGTTTGCCATTATAGACACACTTGGCTTACATAACATTTTTTTTTCAAAGATAAAATAAGCAACAACTGAAAAATAACTAAAAGAAAATCAAAGGTATCAAAATGTGCAGTCCTTTTTTTCTACTTTTTAATCAGCCTGTCATTTTTTACTCTTTGGTGGATAGTCAAAAAAAAATCAGAATTGGCAAGCATAATTGCTAAAAAAAATTTTTTTATACAGTATTAGGTGGTAAATAAAAACAATATTTATTCGTATTATTATTATTAGTAGTATCTACATAAGAAGAAAGTTTCACCTAGTTTCCTTTAGCTAAACTTGATATGGATCTGCATTTGTTCTTTATTTTAGTTAATAATGGCATAATATATGAATGTCTCCAATGTAGGTGGAGGATTCTTGGAAAACAACTGAGTTTATTACTATTCTTCATAGGGATTCAAAAGATGTGTTTATACTTGGTGGAACAGATGATATTCAGGTGAGGATTGTGTATCTATGCGTATAATGTATTTACTTTACTTCTGACTTTGTCAAGAGAACTCTGAAAGTCCTTAAAGTCCACCTGTCACCTTGCAATTGTTATACAATTGTAATTGTTATTCAAGTAAAGTATATCAATCGAAATTGTACAAATAATAAATTCGATTCTCAAAAAAACTTAAGATTATAAAGTAGGTCTTACTATAATGTTATCCCGATTTTCATATCTGAAAGCTGTCATTTTGGTTAGGATCTGCCACTAAAAATGTATTCCTGTGCTTCCAAATACTCTGGTTCCTCTCTTCCTCTGCTCAGTCTTGCCCATGCACACTAGATGAAATCAGGGAGGCGCCTTGATAGCAGGAAATTCTAGACTTAGCACTACTGCAATACCTGTTGATATTGCTGCAGCACTAAGATTCCCTATGCTGGGGGTCTACAATACCCCCACACCACCCCAACATTAACCCCCCCACCTAGCGCTATTAATCGTCATGTATGTGATTATTATTTATAACCCAACTATTTCCATAGCGCTACTGTAATATTAAAGTGATGGAAATATGGAAATAATTATTACAACCTAGATAAACCCCATCTAATAGGGGTCTGTAGGACCCCCACCCCTCCTCTGATCTCCCCTAGCATCAACACCCATCCAGTGCTATTAATCATTAATTGGCAAGTAAGCAATTACGATTCAAAACTTAATTATTTCCATAGTGCAACTGTAATACTAGTGCTATGGAAATAATTAGTAAACCTAAATAAACCCCAGCTAGCAGGGGTCCTTGGGACCCCCACACTCACTTCACTCTTCACTTAGAGGTAGGCTGAGTGAGGGGATCTCTAAGTGCAAGATCTAAGTCTTGGTCCAGCATAATCCAAGAGAGTCTTCTTTTCTTGATCCGCAGCCACTGCCGGTGCCTGCTGCCTACTGCTGCTGAAAATAAAAAAAAAACATGCAGGTGTGTGTTCAGTCTTCTCACTGGCACTGAGGATCTTCCTTCGCTCCTCAGCTATTTATAGGGTTCCCCGGGAACCTATTTATAGCTGAGATGTGTTCCTGTGAGGGAACTGCAGGAATGTTGTTTCTTTATATACCATATGCATGTTGCTGATTGGTTAATTGCATCTCAGCAATTAACCAATCAGAAAGAGGCTTGGGGTATAAAAATTTCAACTGAGGCAGAGCTTTTAAACTCCGGACCAAGACCGCGTATCAAAATGAGGAGTGAGGGCATCGAAGACAACTTTGGCCAATCCAGGACTACTTCATGGGCCAGAAGAAAAGATTTAAGGAGCGGTGAGTAGATTTTTGATTACTTAGCTCTAGCTCTTAACTCCTGATAATGTTTAAATCTACTCAAAAATTTGGGGTCGTCTTATATGCCGAGTATTGTCTTATATAATTAATTGATAAGCCCTCCCTTTCTCCAAGATTATCAGAGAAAAAGCACATGCCTCTGGCCCGCGCCCTTGTATCCTATTATCTCCTTCTCTGCCTCTCAGATCTCCTTCCCTAAAACTGCAGTGAAGTGGCACAGGCACGCATGTACGAGATCTGACAGGCAGAGAAGGAGATAATAGGATACAAGCTTGTGGGCCAGAGGCATTAGCTACTAATTTAACCACAGCTAGCAGGGGTCCCTGGGACCCCCACACCATCCCTGATCCCCCTCCTAGTTTTTTTGTGTAGATTGTTTGTTTTTGTTTAGATTGTTAGTTTTAGATTTGTTTTGTATTTTATGTTTCTTTTTTTACAGGTTTTGTAACTTCCGGCACCCCACTAGTTATGGGGTGTGGGTCCACCTCAGTCTCTCACCCCATGGTTAGGTAGGGACATAATTAGTTTATGGCCCCCATCCCCATAGTGCTGATGGGGTTGGGGGCCATGGGATGGGGTCAGCAATTGACCCTCTCCAAGTAGTGATCCCCCAGCCCCTCATAGTGGTTGGTGGGAGTGGGTAGATAGGGGTCCCAGGGACCCCTCTACCCCACAGGGACACAGAGGGACAGAGGGAGGGGGAAGGGAAGCAGCTTCATATGAGCCACTTCTTGCACTCAGTGATCTCCTTACTCAGCCTAGTGCTAAGTGAGGGGTGATGTTGGAGGGGAGTGTGTGGATTCCAGGGACCCATGCTAGCTGGGGTTTTTTTAGGCTGTACTATTTATTTCCATAGAGCTAGTACTACAGTAGTGCTATGGAAATAATTAGGTTTGAAATCATAACCGCTTACTTGCCAGTTAATGATTTCAATAGCGCTTGATGGGTGCTGATGCCGGGGGGATCAGGGGAGGTGTTTGGGTCCTAGGGACCCCTGATAGCTGTGGTTTATTTAGTTTATAGTAATTATTTCCATAGCGCCAGTATTATAGTAGCACTGTAGAAATAATTGGGTTTGAAATCATAACTGCTTACTTGCCAGTTAATGATTTCAATAGCGCTTGATGGGTGCTGATGCCGGGGGGGATCAGGAGTGGTGTGGGGGTCCCAGGGCCCCCTGCTAGCTGGGGTATAATTAGTCTTACTAATTATTTCCATAGCACTAGTATTACAGTTGCGCTATGGAAATAATTGGGTTTTAAATCATTAACCTTTAACAGTCCAATGTTCCCAATTTGGGAACATGTATTAAATAATTTATTATATTATTACATTATTAATTTATTATTTAAAACATGTTCCCAAATTAGGAACGTTGGACTGTTAAAGGTTAACTGCTTACTTGCCGGTTAATGATTTAAATTGGCACTATATAGTTGGGGGCCAATGGATGGGGTCAGTGATGAGGTGAGGGACCCTTACCATCCCTTGGCTATAGGGTGTGGGGGGCAGTCCTGACTCCATTGGTTTATGTTGATGTCTCCCTACCCCAACTGGTTACTGGGGTAGGTTGAAGGGGTCCAGTGGGGACCCCCTCCCGGTAGTGATCCCCCCACCCCCACATAGTGGTTGGTGGAAGTAGGGAAGATAGGGGTACCAGAGACCTCTACTAGTTTTGTTTTATGCCCCTCTACCCCACAGGAACATGGGGAGAGGGAAGCAGATCCCAGGGAGCTGCTTCTTGCACTTAGCAATTCTCTCATTCAGCCTAAGTAAGGGCTGATGTTGGGGGAGGTGTGAGGCTCCCAGGGACCCCTGCTAGATGAATACTGGTTCAAGAGTTCACATCACTCTAACATACATTTGATTTTAAACAATTTTCTGGAAAGACAGCACATTTTTTTTACTCCAATATTCTTAGGTTCTGCTTGATGACAGCACAATGAACATATCAACTATTGAATCGTCTCGTTATGTTGGACCTATTAAACCTCGTGTGGATGAATGGCATAAACAACTGGCTCTGTTTAATGAAACTCTAGTAAGTAGATTAAGGGGGTTATTCACTAAAGTCCATATTGCTGAGTATAGGTGCAAATTCACCAGATAAAGTAGTCGCAATAGGCTGCTACTGTCGCAGTTGCGTCTTTATAATGAGAATATTGTTACAGTCGCGACTTTTTTATGGGAAAATTGTCACAATCTTAACATTAAAAAAATTGTCACGACTTTACAATGTGGAAATTGACGCAGATTTGCTATGGGAATCTGGAGTTTGCAAATTTGACAGTCAGATTTGCACCTTAGTGAATAACCCCCTAAGTATTAAAAGAAATACAATACATCTCTCATAAAACAATGTTGACGTAAAAAATGCACTTGTTTATAGTTTAGTTCGTGTTAAAATGGATTTATTTTAGAAGATGTTAAGGGGATTTTATCAACAAAAAGCAAAAACAATTGTTTGGGCATGACTTCAAACAGTGTATTCGGTGTAAAATCTCCTTTACTAGTTTTTCTGTCAGTTACACTTATTTATGTTCCTGGTTTGTGTTTTTGTCATAACCTAGGCCGATTTTTGACTTTCCGAGTTTCTTGGGGAAAATATTGTGAGATTTTTCCAATCGATATTTATTGACAGAAACTTTTCGATGAATTTTTCAATGGAAAGTTAGCCATACTTTACATTAGTTGTATAGTAGAAAAATTCAATCGAGAAGTTTCTGTCGGTAAATATCGGTCAGAAAGTTTTTGCAATATTTACTGCAAGAAGCTGCCAAGATCTTGAGGGAATAAATTCGTAAATGCGAAATGAGCCTTTTACGAGTTTATTCAATTTAGCCCTCAGAATTATTTTTATATTTTATATGTTAATTGCTTTTTTGCAGAAAATTGCAGGAATTTTCACAGACAAATGTAAAATGTAAATCCCCCACCTGGGGATTACTTGAAGTAATGCCAGAAAAATCTCATTTGGATTGGCATGGCAGTTTTTCAAATTCACCACTTCTAAATTGTTCTTTTTAAAGTTTAAATCATTAATTCTGTTTGTCTGTTTTTATCTTAAATGATAACATATGCTGAATAGACTTCACTTTAATTTCATATTAATGAAGTGTCTCAGGAAGCCCAATTTTAAATCTATTTAAAGATATATATCATTATTTCTAGTTGATATTTCATTTTTCTGTGAACAAATTAAATAGGATGGTGGGTGGGAGGCATTGTTAAGCTTATAAAGCAGCAGTTCTTAGCCCCACACAAGGAATGGAAGTGAGCCAGATTCCAGGTGAGTGAGCAAGGTTTCTGCCAATGAAGTCCGAAGTGAGGTGCGGAGTGTTTGCTTCACTTCAGACTAACTGATCTGCACTCGCTGATGTACTGCACGCGGACATCAGCGAGTGCATTAAAGGGATTCCAGTCTTGGCGATGCACTTTGGACTATGCTGAAATTAGAGTGATAGGTTAGTAGATGTCTCTGGAAATCTTTCATTAGGAAAGTGAAATGATGTCCATATTTTACAAATTCCTACTATGACTCCAATAACAGTCTGGAAGCTAAGGAACATGAGGGAGGGGGTGTGTCTAAAACAGCAAAATGGATGCCTTGTACTGTTAGGGAACAATGTGATACAAGAGCTTATATCTTCTTAATGGTGAGTCATATCTCAGTGCTTTAACTTTTATTGTGTTCCTATTTATTAAGACTTATTTAATAAGGGATTAAGCCAAAGTGTAGTTCTTTAAAGAGAAAAAAATTGTATGATTTTTAGTTTTTTTTTCTATATTTTTACTTATCATTTTTATAATTTATTTATTTTATTTTTTTACATGTCCAGCAATGGCAACCTTAATTCCCTGACTCTTTCCTTGAATAAGCAGTCCAGGTCTACTCTGTAGAATACATGTAGCAATTGCTATGACTAAGTCTTCTTTATAATAAAATACAGTATAGTATTATAATTATTATAATTTTTCACAGCATTGATGAACAGCTTACTTTTATAACATAGACTGTAATATCAGGAAAACAAAAGGAAAAAAAGTATTATATTAAAAACATGTTTGTTTTAGAATTACAGAAATGAAATATTAAAAATATTTTTTTGACTTTTTTATCTCCCTTAAGAAAGTAGACCTTGTCTACACTTTCTTTTGTATATACAGTAAAGCTATTTTGATTTTGAACTGTTTTGTTTTTTACTAAAGGGATATTCTTTCCAAAGTGATTATTTGACCAAATTATAATTTGTTCAAGTTCTTATTGCGATTTAGGCACTGATGGCCATATAAATTGAATATAAATTTGAACATTATGATATTTTTTTTTAAATGTTATCTCTGAAGTTGTTGGTTTGCTGTAAATCATTTATTGCATTTTTATTTTGCACATCTGAGAGTGTGGCATACATCGTTCATGAGTGCATGAAATCCAACATCCACTTTTATGATATGAGTGCTATACTGTTTAACTTTATTCTGTTTTCAGGACGAGTGGCTGACTTGTCAGAGAAACTGGCTTTACTTAGAAAGTATCTTCAGTGCTCCTGATATTCAAAGACAGTTGCCAGCAGAAGCCAAGATGTTTTTACAAGTGGATAAATCATGGAAGGAGATAATGAGGAAAGTAAATCGGTTACCTAATGCACTCCGAGCAGCTACTCAGCCTGGTATGTTTACAATGTAAATAATTTTTTGATAAAATATTTTTTTTTACTGGTAATAATAAAATTGACATTTGTTAATAAGTGAGAGAGATGGTGCAGAACAATCGTTTGTAAAAAAAACAAAAAAAAAACAAAAAAACTTCATATTTATTTTTTATAGATCTTTATTTTTTAAATGGCTTACCCTTACTCATAAGTGCTAAATAACCAATAACAGTGCAATGAGATTTTCTTGGGCTGGAGCAGCTGCACCAGGTGCTGAATCAAAAAGAGGCAGGTAGTCTGTACTTATTGGTATCATTTTGCTGGTATTAAATCAAAGGCCATTTGCAGTTTTAGATTCCTTCTGTATTGATTAGCATTTAGTTTACTTTGAACAAAATGTATGGGTTGGTAACTAGCAAAGAGTAAAATAAAAACAGCAACAACAGACATAAAAATAAGACAGAATATTAACCTCATTATATTAGCACCTCCTTAATAAATGGCATCCTAATTTTTTAAGCTATTTTTAGGAGAAAAGTCACCAATTGCTTGTCCTTTGGACAAGAAGGTATTAACTTGTATTTTGCAGTAACATGTGCAGTGTTAGTTTACATCCCATCTCTATGGCCAATTGCGCATTTGCTGTATGTATGTATGCTGATTGTATTAATTCAGTACTTGACAAAAGGTGTTTAGTTGGAACATGCTTCTTCTGCACACTCAATTTACCCGGGGGCCGCTGGAGGTAGAGTCTGGGTGAGTCTGGGCCGCATCAGGTTTTCCACAAGAAAACAACAGATTAAAAACAATACATCGCCCTGCGGGGCAATATGTGGCTCTGCGGGGTAATGTGTGGCTTTATGGGCTACTGTCGCATCTGTGATGTTGTTTTTTTTTTATTTATTATAATTGGGGGGGAAATTTTATGGCTGAGGGGCAATCTGGGGCCACTGGTGGCGTATTGTGGAGCCACTGGGGTGTGTAGGGCTAT
>WMED01013707.1:0-14305 GCA_019650415.1 Pipa parva | reverse complement strand
CAGACTCCCTTATATAGCTAGGGAGCCTGTCAGATGATCGCGCCAAACAATTCAAAAAGCTCTCCACCGTGACGTGCGCACTATGACGTCAGTGCGCATGCACGGCGGCCGCATCCCGGAAGAGCCGCGGCGCCGCGATGCCCGACGCTGGAGCGGCTGGTGCAGGTAAGTATTAATCCTTACAAAATCAAATGTATGATTTACATAAGATGTACAATTTATAAATAAAGCTATACATTCATTATGTTGACATGCGATGGACCATTTTTATCTTGTTGCATACTTAGTTCTGTGTAAGCTTAACCTCATTTACCTGCTTTATCGATGTCAAGTTACTTTAGAGAACAAATCTTTTATTTGCTTTGTGTTAGTTTGCCTTTCTAATCTAACAACTCTTCTTAAGGCAGAGAAAGGTTCCGGACAATTTTATTAAACACAAGTAAACCATCCATCATTACAATGACTTAAGTTTTATTGTGTTTTCTTTGAAAGCTTTCCCGTCCTTTGTCTTTTGTCCAGGTCGCTCATGGTAGAAATCCTGCTTCAGGAGTACTCTGCCTGATTTTTACTCAACCAGTCAACTTTTTCTTAATTCCCTCTGTTGTTCTTCCCTTCTCCTGGCATTCATATTAGAAATTAAAACAATGACAGCATGCTAACATGGGATTGATCACTTCAGTAAATCTTTCCAGAATATGAATTGCATAAAACATTTCATAAGTCAGTTATCATAGAGGAACTGAATTCCTAGTCTGTTTTTCCACCAGTCCCCAATGATAGTGCATGTATGCTTGAACCACACCCCTGTGCAATAAACACTTTTCATCTGTTCTTAGGTTATCTCCTTTAGTGTGGTTGGAATATACATACATTATATGTAGATGAGTTATTTGACTGCTGGCAGACCATAAAGAAAAATGCCAAACATTCTTCTATGCCTGTGTACCCACAGGATATTATTTTACTTGCCTGCATTGTTTGTCATTTTAAATAACAGCTAAAAGATAAAGTTAGTTAAACTTTATGGGGGTTATTTACTAAAGTCCAAATTGTTGCATATAGGTGCAAATTCACCAGATAAAGACAGTCGCAATAGGCTGCTTCTGTCGCAGTCGTGTCTTTATAATGAGAATTTTGTCGCAGTTGCAACTTTATTATGGGAAAATTGTTGCAATCTTAACAATAAAAAATCGTCGCGACTTTACAATGGAGAAATTGTCGCAGATTTGGTATGGGAATCCACTGTTTGCGAATTTGACAGTCGAATTCGCACCTTAGTGAATAACCCCCTTAAAAAAGGTTGCTGTTATATGAGACAAGAGGGCATAAACTAGTAAATATTTTTGGAATTAATTTCTCAATGTGAGCATTAAAGACGGCATAATATTTAATAAATAATGTTATTTTCTTTTTGAAAGCATTAAAATCTATGTAAATTGATAACATGTTCAGACAAGAATGAACATCCCAATTACAAATAAATTCAATCTATTTTATTTTGTCTGTGTTAAAGGTATATTATCATCCACAAAGCTTCCATTTAAAAAAATCATTTTTGATTTAATCTACATCCATTAGCAGCACTGGACAGTGACTGAAGAAATGACTCTGCATTTTAATCAACTTTAAGCTAACATTACTAAACAAAACATTATTTTCTGACAATGTCCTTATTCAAATCATTGAGGCATGCAAATAAGAATTCAGTTTTCTGAATCAAAAAGAAAAATGTTATTTTTTTTTTTAGCTGAACTAAACCAGAAGTTTGATACCACAACTTGTGGTGATTTTTATTTATCCTGTAGAAAAACTCTGGGTATGTGAAAATGAGATATTAACTAAATTCATGATAGCATCTAGGAAATACAGCAGTCCAGACCTTAAATACAGATTTGTCCTATTCATAGGGTACCTGCAAAATATGTTTCAAATCTTTATGAAAATACTACCAATCATAAACTAGAAGGCGACAAAATGTAAAAATAAAAATAAAAAATATAATGTATCTTTAATGATTAAAAAAATAACAGAATTGGTAGAGAATTTTGAATAAGAAATTAAAATACTATTTTTATGAGGCTGATATAAAACCGTTTTATGAGAGATTTTAACACATTTTAATTGAATCCAAAAAATGTCTGCTTCCTAATTGTAATTTTTATGATATACCATCATTTTATTCCACTGTAAAATGAACAAACTGTTTCTATTTGACTTTCAGCACCAAAACATATACTTTAATATAACTGATTTATTAATATTTTGTAGAATCTACATTGAATAAAATGGTTTAAAATACAGATTTAAATGATAATAACAATTTTATAGAAGTTGCCATGTTATTATTTCATTATGGAATTTATATGGGGCTCAGTTGAATCACTTCCTCAGTGGAGTTTACAATCTAACTGCCCAATACAACTACATGAAAAGATTGGGGCTAATATAGTAAGAATTCAATTAAATAATATATCTAGTGCATGTTGCTTAAAATATTATGAATTTCAACACAATGTGCCATTTCTGCTAATTTCTGTTTATTTATCACAAGCCTAACTTCATTTTTTCATTACCATTTAAATGTTCCTTACCAAATTTTAAAACAAAACTTTACAACTGTCTTCTTTGTCATCTACTTTTTCTTCAGCAGTTCAGTTTGATATCTTAAGCCAAAGAATTGAATGAAAGACTTAGGAATTCTGGATAACCAGAATTGGTTAGAAGTGGTGCTTAGTGGAAGTGGTGGTACAATAAAAAAAATTTGTGATGGGGTGGTGCGTATCAAATTTGAATGTGGCCCAGTTGAGTTTAAGATGCTTGCAGGGGCAAAATTTATTAACATCGGTAAATTACAGATATCGCGATATTGGAATTTCAGCCATTCTGCCATTGAAATCAATGGCTCGACTGAAATTCGATATCGCGATATTGGTAGTATTGGTAAAAATCCCTTCGATATCGCAATATCGATGCTTTCATTTTTAATAAATTTCGCCCTCCGAGATAAACTTTTTCTATTAAATATATCCATTGAAAGGGTAGCCATACTTTAATTTACTGTATAACTCTGTGGGAGAAAGTGCACAGAGTTATATGTTCTTGAATGAAGAGGATTGTGAAAAAGCTTTTATTGAGAAAGCTGCATATTGTGGAACATTTTCTTCATTTATTTTGATTTATTATTCATATATTGTTTGCGCTGTATCACAATTTTTGTTTTTCTATTTTTTAATTTACTGTAGTATGGCTACATTTCTATAGAAATATTCAATAGAGAATTTGCTCTTGGCAAGTATAAATCGCCACAAATCTCACTATACTTACCAAGAGAAACTTCCAGGTGTTCGCCCGATTAAACTAAGAAAAGCCGAAACGGCTTTTCCAAGATTAATAAATTTCGCCCAGGACTAGTGTACGGAATGATAATACATTCTCTTATATTGATTAGTTAGAGAAGGAGCAGAGATAATCAATGCTGAGGGAACAGTTTAAGAGTTCTGGGTAATATCATTATTTTTAGTTCTGTAGATATCATGACCTATCATGACCTAGGCCCAAAAACTGAGCAATTGTGTTTTTGAATAAAAATATTGGGGCATATATAAAAAGAATAAATTTGCCTCCTGAAGTGAACTCAAAACAAAATGGGGAATATTTATAATGGTTTGATTTGTATTAAATACAAAATATTCAAAATAAACAAAAGCATCAAAATGTAAATTGTATTGCTTTTCAAATATGCGATACCAGTATAATAAAAAAATAAAGTTTCCCCATAAAAATTTCAGCTTTTATTAATTTGCCCCTTTTGGTCAGTTCTACCACACTGTCACAAATGTAATTATGCATATTCACTAAGCTGCAAATTGTCACAAACTATTTTTTGTGGATAGCATAACAAATAGGTGTGGTGTCTTATAGAGAATTCACCCTGAATAAGCATATTTTCACAAAGTAATGTCATCTTTAGGCAGACAACATTCTAACATACTAGAAATATATATGGAGCAATATAATAAAGGACAATGTCATCATTTTGTAATCCGTAATGTTGCCAGTATTGTACCAAAGACTAAAAATTAACCAGAATTTTTTTTTACATTCATTTAAATTCTAGAGAATTCCTAAACCATGTTGGCACTTTGTTGCCAAATTTCCTATGCTTTTTCTGCTACATGTCACCAAAATAATATGAGACCCCTTAATTTGCCACTTTTATCTGGCAACGCCAAATTTGAAAATTTACACTAGTTCATATTGTGTGAATTTTAACTTTACAGCATGAAGAATATACAAAGGGTTGTGTTATTTACAACAAATAGACACAAGTTGTATAAATATAGTCATGAAAATTTTGGGGATTTCCTACATCACACAATAATTACGTGGAGTTGGTGACGTATTGTTGCAAATTCATGCATCTACACAACCAGTTACATAATCCCCATGATGTTTTTGATACATATATAATATTATAATTGTAGGCTTAGGGATCAGTGTGTTTACATTTATAGGGGGGATTTTATATGTTGTTACAGTCCTTTTGATACTATACAATCTCAGAGGGCTGCAATATTAAGTAATGCTGTCATTCATCTAGTGGACTTGAATGAGCAAGATGTGTATTGTACACAAGATCTAACACTTTTTTTTTCATTATTATACCTTTTTATATTTATTTTCATCTCTAGCTAAATATCTTCTATATTTTAACAGCTGTCTTTAGTATTCGTGACTTTGCTCGGCTACTTATTGAATGATATGCCCATAAGCCTTTGCGAACTAGCTTTGTTCCAGGAAAACTGCAGGTGCATAATCTCAGAACGCTGCTGACCACCTACACACTGTAAATTGTTTTTTTAGAATTCTCAAGACTGTCGGCTAAGGCTGTTCACCAAATACTATGAAGGCACATGTCCCATCCCATAAGCAAGACAAATATACCCAGCCGCTGAGTCTGGACGAAGCAAGACAGCACTCATTTTTCAAATTATATAAACATTTTAGCTGTAGATTTTCAAAGTTTATTCTAACTCCATTTGGGATCTCATTGCACACATGGACTGTTCACATCATGGCTTGCTTAAGTGTTTTTTTTTTTTGCATTTATATATTTTGTTGTTGTAACAAGTACAAAATGCATGCAGTAGCATGATGAAAAACTATCTCAGGCTGATATTTGTTACTTTTTGTTCAAGGCCTCAGAGGATAATGCTTGCTTTCTAACTGGACCTATGCTATAATGTAGTCATTATAATACTGTATTACTATTAGTAACCATGGATGTGGCAAGTCTATAAAACAAATACTGTATATGGTTCTGCTGTTTATTCTTTACCAGGGTGATGGGATGTTGCACAAGTATATTTACAATAAAAATACAAATGAAACAGTTATTTAAGAAATGAAGGAAAACCAGGTACATGGTTGCATACGTTTGCCCCTTTAACAGAACTGGATTCCATTGTAAAAATCTTCAGAATTAAAGTAGCACCATTTACATTTTGTTTCACAGTAAAAGTAACTAGTACTGTGGATGTCTTTACAGATACATTGCATCTAACATTATGGAACCAATACCATTATTTCCATGATGATCTGTTTGCCTCTGACTGCAGTGATTGAGAGAGTGGTATTGCTTAATCAAACTGACTGCAGTATCATTTGATTTTCCTCTAATAGTCTAATAGATCCCAAGCTACTTACATTTTATATGGCAGATGTGCAACAACATTTTTCTGTATCTTATTGAAAGACACACCATAAAATGTTTATTCGTGTAAACAAAGAATTGTCAACCTGATTATTATAATTTATACAAACAGCGGCTATCACAACGCACTTACTTTTACTATGCTGGTCACATTTCAATTATGGATCTTAGATAATTATATTGTTTCTTTATTGGTAAGCAATTGCTCTAAAACAGTGCACTTTGTAAACTGGTTTTCTTGTAACTAAAGCCACAAATTAGCTGAACCCAAATGAATCATTTTGAGGGTTATTCAGTAAGGTGCGAATTCGACTGTCGAATTTTCAAACAGCGGATTCCCATAGCAAATCCGCTATAATTTCTTCATTGTAAAGTCGCAACAATTTTTTAAAGTTAAGATTGTGACAATCTTCCCATAATAAAGTCGCAACTGTGACAATATTCTCATTATAAAGATGCGACTGCGACAGTAGCAGCCTATTGCGACTGTCTTTATCTGGTGAATTTGCACCTATACATAACAATTAGGACTTTAGTGAATAACCCCCATTTGTTTCAGGTTTTTTAACCAAGTGATTATACAATGGTTTTGGGGGTTATCTTATTATTTTTGTTATCACCTTCTCTGCAATTTGAGTATTTTAACCTGATTGATTAACAGATTCAGCATTTACTGCTCATCTTCTGTGTAGCAAATATTCAAAATACAAGATAATTAAGTTAAGCCATAAACCAGTAGAGAAAAAATTCTATGTGATTAATCAGTGGAGTCTAGTAAATAGCTTGTTAACAAACATGAACTGTTCCCCTCTAAAATAGGATTATTAAAGAGACAACACATGCCTTTTAAGCTGAATATACAACAGTTGTTGTAGCTCTAATCATAGCCCTGGCTGGAGACTATTATCAAGCCAGAAAGTGCTTGCTCATTATGCCTATAAATAATGTATGCCTTCCGAATTAACGATACAGGACTATGTTTTCTAATCAATTACATTGCTTTGTTTATTTCCTATGTTATCAACAATGATTAGTTGTGTTGTTTGGCTTTTAGCAGTTGGCTACATTTCTAGAAACCAAAACACATCTCAGAAAGAAGCAAATTAGGAACACAACTAATAATATACACTTTATTATTGTTATTGCGGTATTTGGTGTTAGAACAATGTTAATTTACAGGAAATCATAATCTTTCTAACCTCCCTTTTTTTTTTTTTTTGCTTTCTTGGGCTCCTCTCAATATTGTTATAAAAATGTTTACAAAGTGAACAATAAATGTGGAAAATATTTTACTTACCTCCTTGGGTACAGTCTATGAAATAATAGGAATGCTTTCACATCTGGGAACGTTATAAGAAAGCTATAAATCTTTCGCTCTGCTGTTTGAGAACACCATTCTAAACTACCTGTACATTTTCTTGGGCCCTTTCAGTTCCAATCAATGATTTGCTGATATATTCTCTTCTGATGTTTCTGCCTCAGATACAGGTCATTATACTGTTAAATTAGCTGTTAGTTAAACATAAACCCAACCGCCATGTTTTAAGTCATTCAGATATTACACTGACCAGTTATGGAATTTCTAAATGGCTAAACCTTTGCATGGATTTTCATGCTAAGCTAAATAAGTACCTACTCTTTTACCAAGTTTTGCTTCTATTCAGTGCATCACTCAATAAAATCAAACAAATGTCATAAGTCTGTTTCTTCATTTAATTAAAGGACTACTAAAACAAAACCAATTGGGAAAGATATAGCACTTGTAAAAATGTTATCTTTGATAATTGTTATTGTTATAATTATAATTGTTATTGTTTGACTGTGACTAAGGTTAGGTTCACACAAGCGTATAATGCGCAGCGCATCATACGCTAGTGTGAAAAAAAATATGGCTCAATGAAAGCCTATGTACTTACCTAGTTCTGGACACGCTAGCGTATGATGTGCATACTCTGCGTCTGGAATGCTGGGTGTTGCATTTTTGCCGGCGTATGATATGCTGAGCACAAAATGCAGCCAGATCGGAAGAGCCGTGAACAATGAAGGAGCGTTCACACTGTTGCTGGTAAGTACAAGAGAAATATACGCTGGAGCAGTTTTTTTTTCACACTAGCATATTATGCACAGTACATAATACGCTAGTGTGAACCTAGCCTAATGCCCTATTTTTAAAGCTAAATATCTTACTTTAAATCCATCTATTGGAAGCACAAATAGAATGTATTCTAACTATAAATGCATCTGAGGCATTTTTAGATTACTGTAGTTGATACTGTTCTTTTAACTAACAAGAGAACAGTGACCATTCAATACACAATGCACTTAAAATATAGACTAGGACCCCTTGGGCCCACCAGAAACTTTACAACATAGATTCTTCCAACCAATGAAAATTAAAATGTCATCAGACTTCACCATTTCTACATTCTGATGCTGTTTTTATACTCACTACTCACTACTTCAAGAAAAGGTACTTAACGAGTCTAAAGCAGTATATTCCCTTTTATTTACTAATACTGGATTTTTTTACCAAAGAAAGATCCATCCAAACACAACAGATTGCAAAAATCAGCATTTTGCTATTTGGATTTCAGTTATCTCTAGTATGTATGTATGTACGTATAATTGTATTTATAAAGCGCCACAAATTTATGCAGCACTGTATAATTCAGTAATGCAAATACAATAGAGACATGGGAAAAGTACATTAAACAATACAAGTAAAATATCACAAGGATACTTCACTTTAAGTGCCAGGTTGTGGTTGACACAAGAGGTTGGAAATTCCTGCCCCGTAGAGCTTACAGTCTAAATGAGAATGTGTACTTGTCAAAATGATTTTCCCTTTCATGTTCCTAGTCGCACACTACATTGCCACATTTATTTTTCTCACTACTTTTTTTATATACTTTTTGTTCCTGTCCTGCACTTTCTGTTTTTATCCTCAGTCCCAGCATGTACATCTTTGTAGCCAATAAATGTTAGATGCGCTAAAAGCTTTCTTCACTCATATTCCATAGAATAATAGAAGCTCAGTGGCAAATTATGATTGAACAATTCATAAATGGCAATTATTATCCTGGCACTGTGATTTAACTACACCGAATTGTAAAGAAATATGTATGCACTCAATGTGTAATTGTAGCCAACCATCATTTGCCTGCCTCCTTTTCTTTCCGGATTACACACAGACTACTAATCTTTATGCTTTAAGTAACAATTCATGATGTCAAGTATAAGACACTCTCACATTTTGTTTTACTTGTTTTATACTGTGAATGCGCTGCAAAACCTTTGAGGCCAAGCAGCTGGAAAATGGTGCTGTCCCTACTGTAGGGTGGAGAAAGTAAATTTAGACAATGACAGTAGTATAAAAACTGGCTTCTAAAACATCAGGGCAGAGGAAATTTAATTCCAACCACCACAACATCCTTAAAATTAACCAAGCTTGCTTTAACTTATTCTGGACTTCTTTCCTGG
The DNA here is from genome assembly GCA_019650415.1 of Pipa parva. Classification (NCBI taxonomy): domain Eukaryota; kingdom Metazoa; phylum Chordata; class Amphibia; order Anura; family Pipidae; genus Pipa; species Pipa parva. Next base: position 5,112 of record WMED01013707.1, on the reverse strand, counting down.
GAATTCCCCTACTCTTAAGAGATCCAAAGTGTATGCTTATTTTGTATGAGCCCATGTCATTTAAAGTGATTCAGTCAAAACTAATGCAAACCCATTGATTGAACAATTAATTAAAAAGATGAGTTCTGCATTATATAGAGTTCATACAGAATTCTCCAGTTTGTAGTTCCCAGAATGATTCATAAATGTGGTCATGAAAAGAAATCAGTGCCCAGTAGAAACCTATTTAAAACAAGAATACAGCAACTGATGCTATCAGTGCACACCGAACAATATTTCAGTGATGTAAAAGATGTGGCTTCATGCCAGATGATATATTCAGTTTCCATACACAGTGCCTAAGATGCAGCACAGATGCTGTGAATAGAAGACTTAAGGGGTAATTCAGAAAAGATCGAAGTACCCTTGCGACGCTTCTCATCACTTCGCCGAGTCGGGTACACGCTCACTGGTCTCCTGCACTCTGTGATCAGCAAATGCTTTAAAGGTACTCCGGCTCGGCGAGGCGCATTGAGTGGTTGCCTCGCCGAAGTACCTTTAAAGCATTTGCTGATCTCTGAGTGCAGGAGACCAGTGAGCGTGTACCCAAATTGGTGAAGTGATGAGAAGCGTCGCAAGGGTACTTTGATCTTTCCTGAATTACCCCCTAATTAATCTGTCTCCCAGAGCTGTGCGCGCACCTTGTTCAAACAGGAAGTCACCATTCTTGTCCCTATTCTGTGGACCATTTAAGTGAAATAAAATTTTTTATAGATAAATCAGACACAAAATGACATTTTCATAAACTTTTACAGGAATCTTCACTGGTTATGGGTTTTTGTTTTACATATTTTGTCCCATTTAATTTTTTTTTTTGACAAACACAGGACTTTGGGCTTTTGTTTGAGGAGTTCAAACTATTTAGTACAATTTGTTACTGAGGGGCAAAGAACCATTTATTCAGCAGTTGATGGATATATACCCATCCCATCTTATCTCAGACCTAAGTGGTGAATGGATTTAGGGGGGAATTCACTATAGTGCGAAGTGAGATGCGGAGTCCTTGCTTCACTTCGCACTGACTGTTATGCGCTCGCTGATGTCCTGCACGTGGACATCAGCGAACACTTTAAAAGGATTCCAGTCTCGGCGAGGCGACTCTTTTGGTCTCGCTGAGTCTGGAATCCCTTTAAAGAGCTCGCTGATGTCCGCGTGCAGGACATCAGTGAGCGCATATCAGTCAGTGCAAAGTGAAGCGAAGACTCCAACCTCACTTCGCACTATCGTGAATTCCCCCCTTAGTGACCATCTTGCTACCCTTTATTTGAAGCTCCCCAGTAACAGTAATAGCTTCTAGATAATTTATAAGTTGTTTCTATGCAAACTATACAAACTTATTTATTTGCAATGTTTTTTTCTTTAGAACGCCTTAAACCAACTGGTCCTAGAGGAACTAAGAAGTTAGGGAGAAGGCTGCATACATCATATACAAAGAACATGTCTAAAAATGTGCTAGGAGATGGAGAAGTAGCTGTAGTAACTTGGCCACAGTGCAAGAAGGAACCTGAGCACATGATTAAATAATCGCAGTTTAGCCTTCAGTTTTTTATTTGGATTTCATTGTCATTATGAGATTTTAAAACCTTTTAAGTAAATTAGTCTTTATATTTACACTTGTACTTAAAACATTCATCACACATTGTTCTGTATTACAAAAAGTATTGAAGTTTATAATAAAGGTTAATGAAAATATTAATGAATACTCCCAACGATATATTTGATCTTATCACTATCACATGCTCTTCTCCAAGATGCATGCATAGCAGAGTACATACATAAAATGAAATAACAGTGCTTATTTTACACTGCTGCTTTTGATGTCAGTAGAGCTTTTGATGTCATACAATTTCCCATAGAAATAATGGAATGGTGAACAGTTTTGATCAATATTGGCTCAATTAAATAGGTAAAAAATGTTAGTAAATAGCAAAAGGTTTAAATCGGGAAGTCATCCGTTATAACCAGCTCCCATAAATGAGATAGACTTTTGTGATAGTAAAAAAAAAAAAGAAGAAGCAAGTAACTCATCCTTTATGCGAGCGCAATATATTCCAGAACTTTTTTGATGCTAATTCACTTTTGTACAACTTTTTAACCTGGTGATAATATCCCTTAATTGCTGGCCCTTTCTGAGAAAAGTTCTTCAGTAATATTTAAAAAGATTCACTACACCCTGCTGCTATTAGATAAGAGAGTAAATTACTTGTACATTCTTCAAAGGCAGAGGTTTCTATGTAGCTTTCCCTTGTTTCATTTGATTTATCACAAGGCTAAGTCACCATGTTACCATATGCATGACAGACTGCTTGTAAAGTACAGTACTATATCATTTATGGAAACAATTCAGGTTGAGGCTGCCATTCATCTTATCCATCATGATTTCCCATTTGTATTCATCTTGGTCAATTTTACACTAAATTAGACTTGCAGGGTTATAAAACAGTTGTTTTGTGTTGTACAGGTTGTTCACATTAACTTAAATGTTTTTGGGTAGTTTTTTTACAATGTTACCTGTATGATTTTGGTGATGCGCCTCATATATTGTTAGTGTATAAAATTGCAGTAATATTCTTCAATTCGTTATATATTCAGTCATATTTTAAGGATACTGCTGGAGCTCATACGGCAGTGTTTTGATATATTGTCTGGCTCTCTGAATAAGGATTAGATTATTATGTACTGTGAACTGCATTCTAAGCAACAGGACATTTATGATTCCAAGGCCTACATTTCATTTATTTTACTTTCTTTTTAAGTGTGTTATACAAAAAGGAGGAAGCCAATAATGTTCTAAGATATTTTTATAATTATACTAAAATTCACATTTCATTAAGTATGGTGAACTTTTCCTATTGCGGCCATTGTATACATTCATGTACATCACCATCCATTGTCCCTTTGTTGAAGAGCAGCATACATACCCATTCAGGAAATGCTACATCTAAAACCTGAACATGCATTCCACTAGCCTGCCAAGGTCATGAATGGCTGTGCTAAAGGTGGTTTGAACAATGACTTTTAAAAATGGCAAAGCTAATGACTAAACTTGATTAGGACAGGCAGTTCTAATATTGCATATGTTAACAATTCTTAAAATGCAGTGTTTCATAGGTTTTTCAGAGCCAAATCTGTCCCAGTGCACAACCACACTGTGGAGTCTGAGGCAAAATGCACTTGCAGAAGACCAGATATTTTAAAGAGACAGTTAATTATATATATTTTTATAAGGCTTGTTATGTACATTTTGATTACATTGAATTTACCTACAGACTCATTTTGTTTGAATGTAGAGCTCCTGTCACTGTGTTTTTGCTCCTCCAACCTCCTAAACCCTGTCAGTATTTTGGCTGCAGGAAGGTGATATAGGGATTATTCTCTAAAGTTCAAATTGTCATGTAAAGGTGTGAATTCGCCAGCTAAAGACAATGGCAATAGACTGCTACTGTCGCAGTTGTGTTTTTATAATGTGAATATCGTCGCAGTCGTAACTTTACTATGGAAATATTGTTGCAGTCACGGATTTGCTGTGGGAATCTGCTGTTAGAGAATTCAACATTCGAATTCAGAATTTAAAGAATAACTCCCTATGGTAAGTAGTCCCTGTGCTTTGTGGCCTTGCTGCTCTATGATTTATAAACTTATATTAGGTTGACCATACCAGACACACCATATATATGGTTGGTTTGTTTGGCAGATGGATTAAATCATTAACTCGCAGGGCTATCATAAATTAAAGTCTGTTGATAACTGCATAAGTTTTCTGATGCAGTTATTGGTATTTTTTAACTTATGTTTAATCCAATTCCGTTCTGTCAAAAATAGTCATCAGAAACCAATCATTTTGAAGTAACACGTACAGAGTTTGTCAAATTAATGGAAATGATGAAATTAATTATGCATTTTTATGCAGGAATATGAATAAGGTCTGTCACTCATTGCGAACGTACTATGCCTTTTGCAACGAATGAATATATAATGTAAATACTGGTATTACATCAACCAAGAACAAGAGTGAATTACATCAATTTTCCTTATAATGCATCAGGTTACTGATAATGGCCCACTCAACTTACAAACCATATTAAAAGCACCATATACTTAAGGTCTGTGCAATGTCAGGGGTTGGATTCATGCTTTCAGGCATAGCCAGCCCTGTGAAATCACTTATCACTAGAACAAGAGTGAATAATGGCAGCCTGGACAGAATACATGCCAATAAATCCAGTTTCTCTAAATAAAGCTTTCCTAATTGATTTCCCTTAGCACTGTGTCTCTTTAATACCAAATTTAACATCATTGCTTTTATGGTTCATATGTTACAATGACTGGTTTTAAAATATAAAGAAGTAGTAGTAAAGTTACTACTGCAGAATTGCAAATACACTATTACATTTTAACCTGTGTGCCATATGTTTAACATTCACACAATGATTTCCTTATTATATGACAATTATATTTCACATTTCAGTCTATGGACTAAATATAATTCATTGCAGTTCAAGTGACCTTCATGTGTAGTATGTTTAGAATGCCAAATAAAGCAACCAACACTTTCTGGTGTAAATAAAGCCAATGTTTAACTACTAGGTCACAATCAATTTCCTTCTGTGTATATATGGGTGCATTACCTGCATATTATCTGCATCTTCTGGGATGCTTTCATGGAAATAGCAATAAAAAGGCTTTAGACTCTCTTCACCTGCTTTCACTTCTTTCTTTCCAATAGGTAAATAAGTATCTTCAACATGTAAAGCTCGTGCTGCCCAAAAGCTAGCAATTTAACCCATCAGGTCCTAAAGCACAGAGTAGTATTTAATAGGTAGTATAAATGTACTGTCAGAGCTACAATGATCATTTTTTTGATTGAGTAGCTAGTTTTTTTTTAGTCTGTTTACTTACTTTATTAGTGTTTAAATGACAGCTGCATCAATGAAAACTGATTCCTAAACTAATGGTTAAGCTTCAGGTAAAAAGCAGAATATAAATCTTACACTATCTATAATGAATTGTCAACCAATTATTCAACAATGTTAAATAATATTATGTATCATTTCATATCAATTTAGACTATTA
>WMED01013706.1:0-14305 GCA_019650415.1 Pipa parva | reverse complement strand
ACTGTTAGCAGGGACAGAGACCGCATCATTACCCGGCTCATCAGAGAGAGAGAGATCTCTTTGATGAGCCGGATAATGATGTGGTCTCTGTCCCTGCTAACAGTGATCGCTGTCAGATCACTGTTAGCAGGGACAGAGATCGAATCATTAGCTATAGGCATCATTACCCGGCTTATCAGAGAGAGATCGATGCGATCTCTCTTTGATGAGCCGTGCAATGATGTCGATCAACTAGTGTGTCGCGGAATCCCTGGGTTGTCCTTGCGGAACCCTTGGGTTCCGTGGAACCCTGGTTGAAAATCACTGTCCTATGGGCTAATGACTTACTCTTCAACACTATTTGGTTTGTCAAGACCAGTCTATTTTGGATTGTAGGCACCTATATACTGGCTCAGTAATCTAACATTACATGAGCATAGAAATATTCAGTGCTGGATTTATATCTCGGGAGTCTATAGGCATAGAATGCTTGATGCCTTAGTTGGCCACACCCACTGACTGACCACACACCTTTCTGCAGATAGTCACAAACTAAATGATGCAGTGAACTGAAGCGCTTTATCTGTGTGACAATATGACATAACGTGACACAGCCAGCAATTGGGGGAGTCTCAGCCCTATCGGGCTAGCTTGTCTGGTGGCCCACCTGGGACTGTGGCCCAGTGGGCCAGTCCAATGCTGCATCACATGGTTTATAGAAAGTTTCAACGAATTAGAAACTTTTTATAAACCACGTGATGTAACTCTCTAAAGTAATCAGCAGATGGAGATCTAAATAACACAAATAACAGTAAATGTTGTACAGACCAAACTACTGGAATCAAGATAATAAGACGGTATTCCATTTGATCCCTTCACATGTAAGATCCTTATATATAGTAGTTTGGGTCGAAGGGATATGAGCTAAAATGCCCTTGCTGAAAATGGCATCCCCATTACAGCTATATTACACTACTTTTACCTGTGAGTTTTATAGTATTTTTTTTATATGTTTGTATTTATTCATTTCTTATATAGCGCGACTATATTATGCAGTGCTTTTACAGGGATTTGTCATTCACTTCAGTCCCTGCCCCGTAGAGCTTACACTCTAGCTTTTCCGTATTCAGACACACACACAGATATGTTTTTGGATTGTGGGAGGAAACCAGAGTGCCCGGAGGAAACCCACGCAGGTGCGGGTAGAACATACAGATGAAGTCCAGGGTAGAAATGAACCCAGGACCCAGTACTGCAAGGCTAACCACTGAGCCACCGCACTGCCCTATGATAATGATGATATGATAGTAGAAGCAGGTCTTTATCAATTAATTTTTTTTTTTTAAATGCCAAATTTTCATGTGTCTGTAAGAAAAAAAAAGTCCATATCGGTAAAAAATATGGCCCTGTCTTGGACTTACTAATGACATACAAAATAATCCCTACAGTGTTTGTGGGAAAATGTTGCATTGAGAATAATGTGCTTATAATTCCTGAAACCCTTAACTCCTTCTTTCATTTTTAAACAGTTACAATTAGGTATTTCTTAGAAATAATGGTAAAGCATATGAAAATGTCAGTAAAAACACTGACCCTGCTTGATATTGACTGATAGAGGATGCTATGTGTGCGATTACAAAACATGCAGTCTAACTATACAAAAATGAGCACAGAATGAAAACTATACCATGTATAAATGAGCATGTGCTGTGCTATGTCATTAAATTATGTGGTTTGTATCAAAACATTTTATTTGCCTACAGGATGCAGCAAGGGTAGCTGGATTCCATCCATCAGGGTCAGTCGTAGCAGTGGGGACCTCCAGTGGGAGGTAAGAGGCAGTGACCAGCTGTGCTATTTACACCTGTTTAACATGCTAATTAATGCAGTAAAATAGTAGCTTTTTAGAAAAAGGCTGTTTCATTCTGGTTTCTAGAAATGAACACATTCAGATGGATATACCAGTTGGCATAGAGGAAATAAAACAAACCTGTATCTCTTCAGGTATTGGCAGGACACTGTTTCTAGCATCTATTCCCAGGCATTTGGGATGATTAGCTGCAGAGGTTGGCTATTTTATATAAGCCTGATAATCATGCTAAACAGTGGCATCTAAATCAGCCAGAATTGCCTAGCTTCTCTCGGGGAAACGAGCACAAGGATATATTGTTTCAATGGACTGGAAACCCTATCAAGTAGTAATGATCTTACCTTGCATGAAAAGACCCCATAGTGACTTCATATATGTTTGCTGAAAATAATACGTTTATTGAGGGATTTAATAGGTTTCTTGTGTACTTATAGAAAAAAAAATTGTGTTAACCTGTACATACATTTACAGTATTTTTAGATTTTAGGTTTTGTGTGTCCAAAACCTGCTAATACAATCTAACAGCAACTTTTGTTAAGACATTTTCTGGAGAATTTCATTCCTTGGCTAGACACTGGTCACAGAACTTTACTATTAAAAATCTTCCCAAAGCCTGTGGCTTGTTGTGTCTAATCATCTGCTTTCCTCCATTATCCTACAGGTTCTTAGTTCTGGACTCTCAAACACATGTTATTGTCACAAGTATCTCAGATGCCTCTGAGCAGATCAGTGCCACAAGCTACAGCCCTGGTATGTCTCTTATTTTCTGCATGGAAAAAAAAACTGTGTCAATTGTATGTTACTTCTGTTTTACACCGTCTTGTCTCTGTTTGCCACAGATGGGCAGTATTTGGCTGTTGGGTCACATGACAACTTTATTTATCTTTATGAGGTGGCAGATGAAGGACGGGAATACAGGCGTGTGGGGAAATGTACGGTAAGAATGCAACCTGGCTACTGTTCAAGGGATAGATCCCCATATGTAAGAGAGACAAAACATTGATAACAGGCACCAACTTTTTCAGCCCAATTTGAAGGGACATTGAAGAAAAGACAAATGTCCAGCTCTGCACTATTTAGCCTGTAAACCTCGAGTGCAGGAATGGGAGGTCCATGCTGTGTTACCATGGAGATAAGGCACATACTACTATTTATGTACTTATGTCAATCAGAAAAGAGAGGTCATGTCTTAGCACTTTTACTGTTCTCTTAACAGGAGAAAGTTCCCATCACTCCTAGCCTTTCTGATGTGTGCGGCTTCATGTTGGAATGATATGGCTGGGTGTATGGTCACAATGCTCTTCAGTAATGATAGGGAGCAGTCTGAGAAAAGTTGTTCAAATCTGATATCAGATGGAGAAGTAGCTATCTCAGACGCAACTAGAGTGGGGTCCTCTTTAATTTTCTTTATTATTATTTGCACTAGTTATTGTTTTGCACTGGCCAATGGTAACCCTGATATATTTAACTGCAATGTTCAGTCACAATGCAGATTTCCCAGGTATATTAATTTGTGTCAGTAGAATACATTACTTGTGTGAGTAAAAAATAAACTTGTCCTGTTAGTTTTGACCCGATTTAATGCAATGTAGCTATCAAGTAAGAGATAAAAAATGTGATTATTAGCTAATAATGTAAAATAAATACTGGCAAAGCCTAGGTTAAAGGCTATATTATTGTCAATACAATAAAATGCAGAGTATATATTCCCCATTCCCTCCCTTCCCAATCTCGTTGTGAGTGACAGAGGAGCAGCACAAAAAAAAAATGTTAAAATGCTCCAGGAAAACATCACTTGTGTAATGCTTTCTATTTCTATCCTGCAAAGAAGCAAATATGGATCCCATTTTTTTCATCAATTAGCACCAAAGTAGTCTTAGTCTACTGCAGAGGAGGGAATAAACATACTGTATCTGTTTGCAGACTCTCCTAAAAGGAAAAGTTAAAACCATGCTTCATTTAGCAGATTCAATGGAGCGGTAAATCATAACCAGCAACAGCATCTCCTTTTAAATGTGAGACTTGGCTCCAGTTTTAGTGCACAGTCTCTGCAAGTGTGATCTCATGCTGCCGGAGTGAGAACAGATGAGTAGAGTATTTTGCCTCTGAAAAACTTTTGATTATATTAAAAAAAAAATGTAGTAGCTGAGACCTTTTTATTTTCTCCTTTGCATACATATAAACATTTATACAACTTATTCCCCTGTTACTGCAGGGTCACTCCAGTTATGTTACACATCTGGACTGGGCATCAGACAGTTCCTGCTTCATGACCAACAGTGGTGACTATGAAATCCTTTACTGTAAGTATGGAATGAGATTTTTCTATTATGTGTAGAGTCTCTTTCATCTTTAGTCTATATAGCAATAGATGACCTTACCCTTTTTCTATTTGCAGGCCAAACTTGTTAAGCCATTAATGCTAATTGTGTCTATACTGCATCTATATACTTAAACCTCTAAAAACCACAGTTCATCATCCATAGTTAAGAAAACATGCTTTACTACATGTCAGAAAATATTAATTAAAAGTCATAATGATCATTTTTTTTCTTTATTAAGTTAAAACTTCCCAAGATATCAGTGGTGGATTTAAAAAAAAAAAAAGTGGGAGTATGTTATTATTATTAAGCAGAGTTTTAAACCATAGGGTCTACCACACAATTCAACAGTATTTACCCAGGGTACTTGGTGTCTACAATTCCCAGCATCCCATGCAGAACTGAATCACAATTCCTGCAATTTTATTCAATAAAATATGCCCAAGTACTAGGCCCCTAGGGGCAGGCTTCTGCTTACATATGAAAATATGTTTAATCTCTTGTGTACCAGTATGGGCAAATGGGTATCGAGATGTATTTGTAGAATATACACCCTTATACACTGTTCACTTCAAGAGAAATTTACATATACTTTGACAACGAATACAATTTCATTCTTTGCCAAACCAGGGGCAGTAAGGTATAACCAGAGCATGCTACTCTGGCTTGTTCCGATATAAACTAAATTATAATGCAAAAAGTGGTGTTCAGCTGCTGGTCCTCTGTTTCACAACTTAGGTTCTAGGTGTGATCTACTGCGGAGTTTGGAGTGCTATGCTTGACTCTAGGGACATAAAGGGGCAAGACTCAAGTGTAGAAATCACTATAGTCACATGGGATAAAAGTGGATTCCCACAGCGGAAAAAACTGTGGATCATTTATAGGTGAGATCCAGACATGTTTGCCATATGGTGGACTTGAGGGTTCCTTTTAATCACTTTCCCTCCGATGTGGTTAGCTGTTAGGGATATACTGTATACTCCCAACACAAAAGCTTACAATAGTGTAATATAGCCAAAGGATTTAAATAGAATATAATACAAACATATACACTCACATTTGCAAAGAGTTAGAATCGCTCATCAAATGTATTCCCAATTCATTCAAAATACCTCTAACGAGTTACGTCTATTTCAGCTTCCTCAGGGAGTTGATAAATGCAAAAGGGCTAACCCCATCGGAGGGGATTTGATTAAAATCCAGTAAGTAGATTCCCTTTTAACCCACGTAACTATAGTAATTTCTACACTTGAGTCTTGCACCTTTATTTTCCTAGAGTCAAGTGCAGCACTCCAAACTCCGCAGCTGATATAAACTAACTTTAATCTCCAGCCTGCTGTTACAGCTTGTGCCAAAGGCACCTTTACATCTCATTTTTATAGTTCAGGCCAGGTAGACACTCTTTCCACTGTCTGATACCAGGTGCTACCCTAGACATGTACACAGGAAAGCATGGTACAGCAGCATCAAAGGTGCAAATAAAAATACTTTTTACAATTTAACAATGAGCAGAGTTTGTCTTTGTTGTGATGGTGTTGTGTTCAAGGGGAGTTATTTTTCCCCAATAATGTGGACATACGTCTGGAGGTCAGTTCAGATTTTGTAAGTCACACCAGCTGCAGGCTAGAGAGAAAAGGCAGCTGGGAGAGCTGCTTGGGTTTGTTCAGTTTGCTAAAGGAAGAATCTGTATTTTGGAGTGTGCTGCACTTTGAGACCCACTGTTTTTTTCCTGAGAAAAGACTATTCACACGTAAAGTGGTGTTCAGTTAGGTTTTTTGTTTTTCCAAGAAAGGCTATGTTTAAGTTTGTTTTGTGGAAATAAAAGCTGAATACATAAGAAACTTGCTGTTTGCGGTATGTTAATCACGAAAAACTGTTAAAGCAATTGAGTAACTACATTGTTTAGGTTGTTAGATTGGCATTACTCTATACAGAGATGGACATCTTGCTCTCCAAGAGCCTATTAAATCATAAAACCCATTACTTGTAAAGGCAGAGAACACACACACACACACACACACACAGGTTCAACAAGTTCTGTTTTCTCTTAACTTGGCACCATATTCTTCATCTATAAAGATAATTGCTCACAAGTATCCATTTTCTCTTTATCCTACTGCATTATTTATTATATCTGAAGACAACAGGTCACAAAACTAGATATGTATTTTAATAGACATTGACATCGCAGAGACATTTACTTGGTAGAGCCTCTGATCCTGTAAGCACTGTTAATGCTATAAAATTGAAAAACCTATCTGCAGTGCATTACAGTACAATCTGATAGTTTATGATCATTTCCTAGTAGGTATACTTTTAAGGGCTTATATACCATGGGAAGTTATTGTCCTATGGTTATTTTGGAAACTGTTGTCCCAATCCATACTAGGTGAAGACTATTCAAATAAAAGATAGACGGACATTATAAAGCCACTAGCACCACAAAAGGAATTGTCACTTGGTAGTTATTTCCATGCAGTGTCCGTGAAAATGTCATCTTGAAAACTGATTTTTATTTATTTTTGTTATTCTCATTGCTGGTTGTAGAGCTATATTTTTGAATTGGGCTTTCTGTGGCATTTATTGAATATGCATTATTAAACATATAAAAAAAGGGGACAGAGCGGTGTGTATGGAGGCCATACAGATCACTGAAACCACAAAGAAGAAAAGCAAACATCATGCATTACTAGTCAGGAATTTATTTTTAAAGATAACAGTTTTACAAGTAGAATGTAGGAATAACTGCTATTCCAAACCATATAGAATTCCTTCTCTTTATCCATTTACTGGTCCTTTAATCTGACTGTCTGATACATTCCTAAACAGAAGCCTGAATCTAGTAGTATCACAGTCATTGTGTTTCTGAAAATATCAATTGAGCTGCTATCTGGGGGGGTGCTTGCCAAATGTTTTCTATAAATCCAGTGTATCTGATATTTTCATTTGAAAGATAGATGGCAGCCTACAAAGCTTCACTAAAATCAGTGTCACAGAGTGGTTTGCAAAGACAAGAGAGTATATACTCTCTTGTCTTTGCTTAAATCTATGGCTTACACAGTGCTACACTCTACTGCCTCGGAGAGTGGTTTGCAGGAATGCTTTTAAAGGAGAACTACAGCTCATTTCTCCAAGGGGTGATTCTTAAGAGGATTTATGACATATTTAGCCAATTCTAGCTCCTTTTAGTCATCTTAATGTATGAAATCTAAGACAAACATTCATGATAGAACAAACAGAATGATTTTTATTTTGAGGAATTAGTTCTGAATAGCCTTCAACAGATGATTAAACCTTAATTGAAAAACAAAAATAAGAAAGAATGACATTTAAACTGGCTTGGGTATTCAGAGCAAATGTTCAATCTGTTAATGAAATAAACAGAATATATACCCTTAGTAAACAGTCACTAAAACAAGAAAGAGAAAATTTGCAGTTATTCCTATGCAGCTGGTAGTAGTCATCTTCTTTTATATACTGGGCTTCTTGGAGCACTTAATTCATTCATTCAACAGTCTAACAGAGGTATAGAATACCGCTGCTGACTGGCACCCAATCAAGGACTGGAAAGAAGAAACACGTTAGTTGTATAAACAGGGAGGGGTGAGTCTGCAAAAATGGAAAGAAGAAGAAATACTGTCTTGGCCAACACACAGAAACATCAGACTCCGCCTTCTTCACAGACAGTCTGACATGTTAAAAAGTGACTGTGCGTCCTCCACTGATTCCTGTTCAAAACCATATCCTTAAGTGTATGGAGCCATGCGTGAGCATGGACTTTTGCGCCCCAACCAGGGAGCCGAGAGGCTCCCACTTTCCCTAAATCTACAGTCTAACTCTTCATTCTTCTGGACCAGGTCATGATTTGGATTCTGTGAGACTTTCTCCAATCCTTACCTGGAGATGAGAACAAAGCTCGGTTTGGTAGTAGAGTAGGCTCCATATGCAGAGCATGCCCTAACCAACGAAGCCTTGATAGTTGAATTCTATGAAAGACTTAGGCCCTAATTCATCATAGTGCGAAGTGAGCCGTGAAGCGTTCGGCTCACTTCGCACATGGTGTTATGTGCCCACTGATGTCCTGCACGCGGACATCAGCGAGCGCATTAAAGGGATTCCACTCCTGGCGAATAGACTCTAGTGCTCTCGCTGGGAGGGGAATCCCTTTAATGTGCATGCTGATGTCCGTGTGCAGGACATCAGCATGCTCATAACACCATGTGCGAAGTGAGCCGAACGCTTCGCGGCTCACTTCGCACTATGGTGAATTAGGGCCTTAGTGCTGTCCTAAATCCTTCTCCAGAACGCGCTGCTTTACGTGAGCATTGCTCACCTTATCGCTAAACTTCACATGAGCTAATCAGCGCAGACAAGCGTGATCGAATACCTCCAGACTGAGCGAGTCTTCGACACACATCGTTCAGGTCTCACAACCATAAAGAACTAAATGAAATGTTGCATTGTAAACATGACCCTTAACCTGAAGAGCTATGTCTTTCTGACACCATAGATGTCTGTGTCCAGCGTATGCTACCCTAGCTTTGACTGTCCGTGAGCTAACCTCTTTTTCGATAGAACCATCATTGGAGATATTACTTCCTAGATAGCTTTACCTATCTACGATGGCTAGTCACTTTCCAGCTAGAGACAGGGATGGTTGGTTCAAATTCCAGTCTTGAAGAGGAACCTTACATTTCGAGGGAGCAAAACACATCCCATATGAGAGGACAGTCTTCTCGAGATTGTCCAATGCAACCTGGACACTTTAACTGGTCTGAAAAAGACAGACTTAATACATATTAATAATCTAAAGTTCCACAGAAAACAATGGAGAGAGCAGAGGGTTTTTTTCCCACAAATAAAAGAACACTTCAACCATGAAAGAGAACAAACACAAAGGGATACAGATCAGGGATTCAATTGTAAAATTAACATTTTTCTAATAGTACAATGTAGAAATAACTTCCATTCTAAATGGATTTTTTAATTTTCTGCTCAATTTCAAGGTAGCAGGGGTGTAAAATAGGGGTCCCAGTGTTCGCTCCACTATGACTTCTGCGGCCCCTCTGCAGCCACCTGTACCCAGGGCATGCAAGAGTGCAGATGGAAGAGGTCCCTGGTGGTGATATTGCAAGTGAAGCTTTAGCTATTTCAGTTGCCTTAGCAAAAGAATGTGTTATGACATATGTGTGTATTATTACTGATATACATAAAATATTCTGTGCAAAATTTCCTCAATAGTGATACAAAAGTGAGACCTTAGCTGGTGTGTTAACACAAAGAGACAGTGAGCAACCTCTAATCATTAAACAAATCCCTTGGTGTTTCAGTGCCAAACAGTGCTGCATGGCTGGTTATATTAACTCGATCTGAACATATCACTAATTCAGCCTATGTGTATTCCATTTTATTTAACATCTGATTCAGTGAAGCTTTAATCAGCAGAATTTATGGTGCAGTTTATAAAGCAGAAGCCACAGTATGCATACTTTCATTACAATAACATGCCATGGATACACTCAAGATAAAATACACAAAGTTCAGCTTACAGCTATGAATCATATAAGGGTCACTAAAGTATTAGACTGAATAGAATGCTAAAGATCAGCTAGGCTATGCTGAGTTACACAAGGAATAAAGTGTGTTACAGGCCGTTAACACCCAAATAATAAAACTGCCCTTTAGAATGTTATGGCAGTTATGTCTTGGTGATACTTTTTAAATTGAACTAACAGTCAGTTTAGTTAGACAAGCTTTCAAGAGGTACATCCTCCTTTTCTCAAGTCTCAAGCAATACAATATATATAATCTTCATCTTCTGATAAAATGATAACAGTGTTGGTTTTATCTTAGGACCACCACCACTTAGCCCAGGGCGCAGCACAATTAATGCGCATGTGTAAGGCTGGTGCATTCTGATTATGAAAGCTGTTCCCATACACATTCATGAGCTGCAGTTCTCAGCTGAAGCTGTTAGCGCTTCTAAATCTTCGTTTACCTCCAAATTGAAGTTTGCGATCACCTGCCATATAAGGTGTAGCAATTTGCACCTTATTTAATTAAACAAAATGTTCTAGTAACCCTAAATTTCTTACCACGAAGTATGAAGACATTTCGTTGTGTTTGTTTATTTCAAGCTTACTGTCTTCTTTTGAATTGTAAAAGCCCAAACACCTAGAGAAGCACTTATTCTATTAGAGCATTTTTGGTTTGTTTTTTTTTTCTAGAAACTTATCTCCCTGAATTGTATCTATATGTTTATAAAGAGAATAAATACTGTATTTGCTGGCGTATAAGACTACTTTTTAACCCCTTAAAATCATCTGAAAAGTTGGAGGTCGTCTTATACGCCGGGTATCACTTTTTTCTCTCCTTACCTAGCTCCTCCATTGCCCGGCTGTCTGTGCTGAGCACGACAGCATTCCTCCCCCAGCATTGATGTAACTTCCTGTGAGCCACTGAAAGTTTAATCATTGCTGGGGAGAGGAAACGCTATAGTGCTCAGCACAGACAGCTGGGCAACAGAGGAGCTAGGTAAGGAGAGAGAAAAGGAGGGGGCGAGCACTAAGATAGCGCCCCCTCCTTCAGAGAGTAGGGCTTGTAGGGGCAGCACAGTGTGATGGTGCTCTGATAATCTTGGAGACAGGGAAGGCTGGGCAGGCAGGGAGAGCTGACCAATCCAAGCAGGATTTGCTTTGGAAGAGGGGTAGTCTTATACAGCGAGTATATCCCAGACTCTATATTTTAACTGGAAAAGTTGGGGGTCGTCTTGTACGCCCAGTCTTCTTATACGCCGGCAAATACGGTACATTAAGCTCTGTATGACACCTAATTTAGAAATATAATTATGGGTATGTTAAAGACAGCTGCTTTCTTATTTGTCACACAGGGGACCCAGCTTCTTCGAAGCAGATTGTTAGCGCCGAAAGTGTTCGCAACATAGAATGGGAAAATGCATCATGTACTCTAAGTTTCCATGTTGTAGGTGAGTAAAGCAACCCTTCTGATGAGCTGTGTTAAAGGGACATGTCATATAAATCTGCAAGGGCAGATTTTGAGGCTGGGTGAATTCAACACCCACTATTAGACGGGTAAAGATAACTGTATGAGATGCACTACAACACTGTTTTCTCTATAGGAGTGTGGCCTGATGGAGCAGACGGTACAGACATAAATTCTGTGACAAGGTCTCATGACAGGAAATTACTTGCCACGGGAGATGACTTTGGGGGAGTGCATCTGTACAACTACCCATGTATAGTGCCTCGGGTAAGTATTCTGCAAATTGTACCAGTAATGTCTAGGTAGTGTATATATTGATGTTGGTGTATTATGCGTGGATTTTCATAAAAAAAGTCTGTTTTGAAATGACTATTAAGGGATAACTCCAGTTTCTCAGAAGAAACCAGATGCAGCAGTTTCCCAACTTTGTTACTGTGGGAAATAGTCTGGTCCCTGCTGTTCCTTGTCAGGTATACTTACTACTACTATCAATTAGTAGCACAAAAGAGAGACTTGGAATCTTTACCAGAGCATCAAAGGGGCCAGACTGATACCAACAGAAACCATCATAAGTTAAACCCTGCCATTTTACATCCCTGACAGTGTTTCAAGTCAAGATCTCATACGTTTGTTTTGCATGGCTGGCATCGATGTACACAGTGGTGTATAATGATGCACAAAAAATATTTACTTTGATGATAAAGATACATACAAGTCAGAGGGTCATAATATTTCAGAAACCTATATGTATATTAGAATATAAATGCATTCAAATACATAACTTCTGTTTTTGCAATTTCAGGCTCCCAGCCATAAATATGGTGGCCACAGCAGTCATGTGACCAGAGTGTTCTTCCTGCATAATGACAGCATCCTATTGTCTGCTGGTGGCAAAGACAGCACAGTGTTGCAGTGGGCAGTGCTGTAATTGAATTTCTGCTTTGGTTTGGCAGAGCATCAAAGCTCAGAACTTAGCATATTACTTCAGTCCCCACAATGAGTACCGTGACCTGCACTTACCTTACCTCTCCCCTTGTACTCAGCCTGCAAAGTGTCTAACCCTGGTCTTTCACATATCTATGGATATGTCCAGTAGGCTTCAAGCAGGGTGTAACTGTACAAAAGAACTTAAAAATGGTTGTCTTGAAAGTATTTTGCTTTGAACTTGAGAGCATATTTCAACCCCTCACCCTTATACAAGATCCTCAACTGAACCAACAGTGGATTATTGTTCTAATAGATTTTTGTTTAGCTAATACTAGATTATTTTCTCGTTTTTAAGACGGTAGCACTGAAACTTCACTGTAATAAATAGAGTACAATTTACAACTGCCTTTGGTTCTTACTTAAGAATGCTGAAATCGGGATCTCTAGCTATTGCTAAACAATAGAGACAGTATTTGATACTTCCTGTTGGTTTAAACTAACATTTTGTTTAGATACAAACTCTTTCTGCAAGCTTTAGCATTTTAAGACTTTTGAAATCAAGTATTCATTAGCAAAACATCAGTCACACCCATCAATTTTCTATTGAATATACATACTTCTAGAAAAGTTTCATTTCTGTAATATATGGAATGCAAAGATAAATATGGACAATAGTATATCAGTATGAAAAATACACTTGTTATGCAGTAAAAATTCACAATCAAAAACAACTCCGATAACCTAATGCAAAAACTTATTTAAAAAAAGTAATAATAATAATAATATTGAATTCTGGGAGAACTATAGTGTAGTTTTATTGAGATGACATTAGTTGGATATACAAAGTACAATCGATAACAATATAAATATGTGTTTTGTTAAAAAAAATTGGGGCCACCAGCCACTGATGCAAATTTTATTATTATGTATTAATTTCCCACCTAGCTTAGAAATGCAAGAATATTGAATAAGCAATAAAATCAAAAGAGAGTTAAAGTACAGCAAACTAAGCTGTCTGTAAGTTAAATCCCATATAGGATCTTTTGTATTATTATTATTTATTCTTATATAGCGCTACTATTTTACGCAGCGCTTTACAGAGGTTCATCATTCACATCAGTCCCTGCCCCATGGAGCTTACAATCTAGTCTCCCAAATTTGTCACACACACTGATGCATGTTATTGGATTGTGGGAGGAAACCCACTCAAGTGCAGGGAGAACATACAAACTCCATGCAGATGAAGTCCAGGGTGGAATTGAACCTAGGACCTCAGTGCTGCAAGGCAGCAGTGATTAACACTGAGCCACCGCATTATATATTATATTATTATTATATATTATATATACTGCATGGCTGCTTCAGGACACCTCATGGCCTTGTCCACTGTTAACTACATGTCATGTGATACTTTGATGAACATGTGGAGATTGGTCCATTTATTTTATAAAATTCTCGAAGTGTATGGACCAACCCTTTATCCACCCATACGGCACATTCAAACATTTACCAATGTTTCCACGACTGAAATTGTAAACAGCAAAAGATTACAATAGGCTTTATTTACATACTGAGATAACATAAACGTGTATAAATGACAGTTTCTAAATACTGCAAACATTTGATATCCAGATCACTAGTATTTTTAATGTCTAAATATGAAACAAATCCACACAGACTGTATATTATATGCTTATTTCTTTCATCTCTATTATATACATAAAGGACCAGTAAAACCCCAAAAAATAAAAATCCCCATTTAAATTGGTATAGCAGTTATTCAAATTACAGCACTTGTAAAAGTTATCTATAAATTCATTAATTGTATCGATTTTTGTCTGTTAATATCTTAACTGATAGTAGCCATATAGTTAAAACCAGTCCCATTATTTTCTATGGTGCTTTAGATAACATATTTAGGAAGTGTGCCTAAAAAACAAATTTTTAAAGTTGATTTTAGTAAATATCACAGTTATAGATACAATTTTGAATTTTTGGAAGCACAGATTGAATGTTTCTGTTCGTTTAATAAGTATAGTTAGTGCCATGATTGTGAAAAAAATTCTTACTATCCGAATTGGTTTGGATGAATATTTGTATACAGGCAATGCAACATTTTAGATTTTTAGGTGCATTTTTTTTTATACCTTAAAGTGCACCCGTCAGCATAAAATGACATTGTTTAGTCTAGCATAGCATGCTAGAC
>WMED01013703.1:857-14308 GCA_019650415.1 Pipa parva | reverse complement strand
TACAGACTACCCAGCATGCCCCAGTTATACAGACTACCCAGCATGCCTCAGTTATACAGAAGAGAGCTAAGCAGTCTGGGAAGCTTGCATTTACAATCTATTCAGTTAGCCAGTGAAAGGAATCTCCTCTATGCTGTGATCTCTGTTGTGATTTGGATATGGCATGTTTGTTTACAAATACGTATACACAAAGTATATGATGGATCGTGCTACGTTAATGACTGCATCCGAAATACCTGCGGACCTTTCAGTCCTTAGCGATCCTCCAACAAGCCCCCCATTCCCACCTTATCTTTCTTCACGTAGAGGTAGGACACAAAGTGACACAGACAAGCTGAGCACATGGATACCCGTGAAGTGGTTTCCATGGTGACTATCACCATGCAACAGCTCCAAGGTCCCGGCCTCCTTGATGTACGGAGAGGTGGGAATAGAACAGAGATAGCTGTGTGCGCAAGGTTTAGGGGAGGCCACTATATCTGCCTACAAAGCTCACAGCTCTTTAACCCTTCAAACTGAGCAATTAAATAGGAACTGTATGATCCGCTTAGAGTAACAAATAAATGGAAATCAGGATATTGGAGGATCTGCACACGTGTCCTGATTTATATTTCCATTGAAATTTGTGGACCTGGGTCATGGCTGCTTTAAGAAGTCAGAACACCGATACAAAGAGTACTGTAGAGAATCCACAGTATTTTACAATATGTTGAGCTGAACAGAGAGTACATGTGTATCCATTGCACAACTATACTACCCAGCATCCTTTGTCAAATACTGGGAGTATTAAATGAACAAAAGCTGCAGGGCTAATGTTTGAGCTTAGCATCACTAAAATAATTCATCTTCTAAATAGATACGTTTCCAGTCTATAAAGCAACTGCAGGACTACAAGAGTCCAACATCTGCAGAGGGCCGTTGAGCTTTCCGAAATCACCTAATGCCTGCTTTAAATCTGAAAAGGAAATCATGCGTTGGCTAAAAAATAAATAAAATGCTCCATGTTTGCCACTCAGATAACAAGGAAGCATCAGGCTAAGTCTGCACTGGTAAAAGATGGGTGAATTGGTAATTATCTAGAAAGTGTACAAGGAACCAGGAGAAACTACAATCCTAAAGGTTGTATATCGGCACAATGTGTTTCTGAAATCAATAAAAAAAATATGGCACTGTGTGACCCAGATACAATTGTTCACAATACAATCATCTCATTTCATACAATTAACCAAATTGATTTGACTGGTCACACTCTTAACAGATCTGAAAGTGCAGAAAGTGCCCTGGTATTATGGCTTTATAAAGTGTACAAACGTCAACTACTGGGCCAAAACTGCAGACCTCGCTGTAGCTTTCATATTCTTAGAAAGTATTTGTAGACCGGCCTAAAAGGAGATTCCTTAGTTTGGGGTTATATATAACTAGACTGGCATCCAAAAATTCATGCCACACTTCTTTCTTTGGGTTTAACCTTTAACCAACATTGCCTACAAGTAGCGTGACTGGTTTGTCCTTGGTTTCTAAAGATCGATACAGGTCCCTCAAATTTAAAAACTTAAATCTACATGTCCTGTTATTTTGGCAATCCATATTGGGGTAAAGGCTTAGCCAAGTTTGTTTCATCCAAGCTAATACTACGCTCCAGTAAATCTAAGCTGACCAACCGCTCTTAAATTCAGGGGCCTTCAAAGCGTCCCCATTACGAACAAGGCAGGAACTGCAGCTGGTGTCATGGAAACAAACATGAAGACTGCTAATCGCAGTTTGCTTCACCTGTTCTGCTTCTGTCTTGTGAAGAGACCTTTGTGCTCAATGACTAATGGCTTGTGGGTGCCAGCTACGCGGGGCATGAGGCCAATGACACTATTTTTTGGATCCCTGCAGGTCCCTGTCACCAAGAGCTGCCCCCCTGCACCCCTCTCAGATTTATGGAAACCATGTCTCATCTCTGCTGCTGTAGGGTAAGGTCAATAAAATGGATCCTGCTAGCTCAGCTCAAATTAGTGTCACAACGAATGTACAAACATGAGCAATGCCAAAGCTGGTTGTGCATTTAAATGTTTTCTGTTTTCCCAAATAGTTCCTTGCCATCGAGCGGCCTCTAATTAAACGGACATCCATGAAGCCTTAAAGTCCACATTTTTTAAAATTCCGTTAAGCAGAGTCTTAAGGCCAAACTGTATGTTTTTATACACAACAATAAACTATAATTGTATTTTCAGAGAGCAACATCACCCTTGGGGAGCTGAATATGGGATAATCAGTGTCACATAAAAGAATAGGGGATTTATACTATGATGGCTGTTTTGGTTACTGAAACACTTTAAGTCAATTCTCCAGAGGAGCTCTTTCTCCCAGTTGAGCGAGAGGGAGGGGGAGGTGGAATAATGTCTTATCACAAACAAAATGGCAGCCCCAGTTAGCGTCAACCCCAGCACCCAGCGAACGCTCTTGTTTTCTGAGCTACCAGCGGGATAATTCTCTCGGAAATAAGTAAAACCAATTTCAGAGGCAGCTATCTCAGCGCCAAGCTGTTCCGTAGTGCATTAAATTGAAGGATGATTACTTTAAATCGCTTCATCATTGCTGCAGATTCGAAAATTCACCTCTTGAAAGGTGCAGTTCCACAATGGAGAGTTATCTCGGTACAGCAAATGAGCAGAAAGCACTTAGCTGCGTAACCTCTCCCGAGGCACTTTTCTCATCTGTTTTTGGTTTTGTACATATGTATATGTAACATGGCTCTAGGCTGCTAAGCCTCTC
Source organism: Pipa parva (assembly GCA_019650415.1). Taxonomy (NCBI): domain Eukaryota; kingdom Metazoa; phylum Chordata; class Amphibia; order Anura; family Pipidae; genus Pipa; species Pipa parva. The sequence goes on along the minus strand of WMED01013703.1, from coordinate 11,548 downwards.
TCTGGAGAAACTCCAATCGCAACCATGAATGCATGCTCTCCTGGCTTTAAACTTTGGTGGATCCTGAAATAGGTACAAACGTTTCCTGACTGCTTAGTCCAAAGCTGACTAGAAAACTGGGCAGGTAAATTGGAAAAACTGTGAAAAAGCTGTTTAATGTATACAAAAAAATTTTTAACGCACCTTTTTAATTCCTACTCTCTTTCGTTTCCTTGTGCTCAAATACAATTTGTGAATAAGCAAACTCAACCTTACGGAGAAGACCTAACTAGGTACTGATTCTAACGTAGACAAAAACCTTAAAAACGGAACAGGAAGGTGTGTGAGTTCCTCTCAAACAGCCACTTTGTATATTCAGAAATGGCCATTTACACACTTCACGTCTATCAGACACATTCGTTAGGTGTTGAAATAACAGTTCATCAGGGCGTACTGTCGTGAATACACGCATTTGATTCGCCAATCTACTGGAAAGAACTAGGGGGCTTACAGCAAGGCTCCTTTAATTATTCTGCCAACATTTATCTTAAAGGGCATACAAAATGTGGTGACCAAGAGCCAACATAAGCTGGGAATTGTCTATCACTAAAATGAATGTCAAAAACATTTGTTATGCTCCGGCACCAATACCTACCAAAATGCTTCCAAATGTTGACATTTTCTATTCTTAAAATGGAAAATTTTACGTTTTGTTGGACCTTTAAGGTGAACATTTCCTTTAATGCTCACAGTACAGGGTGGCTTCTCCCTACACAATGGCCCATCTACTCACATCTGTCCTTGCTGCAATCAAACAACCAACCAAAATGGACACGTGCCTTACAATTTCCTATTCGCCAAAATCTGGTCGTGAAGCTCCAAACAGGAACTCTGAAAGTGCAATGGTAATTAGCTTCTCCCCCCCGCCAATGTATTATAAAAACACATGCTTCTTATATCATTATGGTTTGGCTTTCTCGCATGGAATTAAAAAAGTTTGTTTTACATTATTTGAAAGAACTGAGGAGCTCTTGAGGCCATTAAGAAAAAAAAAATCAGAATGATTGCCTGCTGTCGTGTACCATGGATCAACCAGAAATAAACGCATACATTTATTAGTAAAGAACATTTAAATGGGATCTCCAGCTTAGCATGCATATGCCCGATTTGGAAAAGGGCAGGTGTATTAAAGGAGAGGCTTAGATATATTTCACGCAGCCAGGTGTTTCCGATACAAGCCTCCATCGCTCATCTCAATTAGCTCCTACGAGGGGACGGCACAATCTAGGCGCAATCCTACTGAGACTCGAAAGAAAAATTGAGGTCTGATTCTAGCAAACCCCCCGGAGGGGAGAAATTATGTTCCTGACCTAGATTTCTGCAGATTGCTGATATAAAGCAGAGATATGGGCGCGTTTGGCTTTACAGAGACGTCTGCTGGATCCAAAGCAGAAAATGTATTCGGTTATTAAAGTGGGACCTCCAGGAGAGCGAGGAATAAGCTTTTGGGGTTCTGAGTTTGAGAAATAGAAATGTTATTTTCACCGCAACTGATAATACTGACTGTTACAAAGGAAAAGCAGGAATGAATGTTGTCAAACGCTTGTGTAATGTGAGCCAGAGGATACAAGCTGAATGCACAGATTATATTAGAACACGTGGCCAGAGAGAAATCTGTCAGCGACAAAACAAACAAGAAATTAAAAATAAAATGGACTGGTAACACCTAAAAATAAAAAAATTCCCATTTGGACTGGCAACTGCAGCACACAGATGTTATCTTTAAAGTCTAATTTATGCTTTTTTTTTTTTTTGCGGTCTGTTTTTCTCTTTATTGATAGCAGCCATGTTGTTAAACAGACTCCACCCAGTCCCATTGGTTTCTACGGTGCTTTACATAAAACATATACAGCAAGTGTTGCCATAAAGCCTGATTTTTAAAGATAAATATCTCACTTTACAGATGCAATGTCGAACATTTGGAAGCACAGATTATGGGGGGGTTATTCTCTAAAAGTCCAAATTGTTACGTAAAGGTGTGAATTCGCCAGCTAAAGACAGTCATGGCTTTTACAATGGGAATATTGTCGCCGTCGTGATTTTACAATGGGAGAATTGTCGCAGTCGTGATTTTACAATGGGAGAATTGTCGCAGTCGTGATTTTACAATGGGAGAATTGTCGCAGTCGTGGATTTGCTGTGGGAATCTGCTGTTTGAGAATTCAACAGTCAAATTTGGACTTTAGAGAATAACCCCCTGAATCTATAGGAACTATTAATGCATTTGCATTTATTTGTGTTACTGTTCTTTTAAGCTGACCAGTCTGTCAATCAAACACACAGTGGGTACCTGTCCCTTTATTCGGGTACATTCAGGGATTACCCATAAAGACTCTGTGCTTGATCATGCTAAAACCCAGAAAACATTCATTTTTGTAACCAGTTCAGTCACAAGGCAAAATAAAAAAAAAAAATACTTTCAAGTCAATAAATGTCCCTTGTTCGCATTAATACTGACCTAATAGAGAGTCGCTCAGAACTCTCCCTTACTGGATTTCTGTGTTGTGAAACTACAACTCCCAACGTCTTGCTGTAGAATGACAAAAGATGTGTATTCAACCACCTGGAGATTTACAAATTTGACATCAACAGCTTGTAGTCATGCGCGAGCGGCTAATAAATTGGGAGGAAGAAGCCTCGATGGTGACTGATCTACATGCATTGGTTTCTATGAGTATGAGAACACCGGATGAACGGTTTACTTGCCCTTTCCAGATGTTGATAGCCTGAAGCGTTGCTTAATAAATACAGATGTGCTACATCACATCTTACGGATAACACTGCTCAAACATACCGAGACCATCCTGTGCTTGTCATCGCTCTGGCAGAGAAGGGGTTATCAGACTTAACACCCTGGGACAGGTTCCTCTCCCACCCCCCCCAAGTCATTCCCCAGAGTTCCAGGCTCTTATGTGTTGGTTTTGTTCAGCTGAGATAACAGCTGCATAGCAGTCATCAGGCTGTGTTAAATACCACGGACCAAATGACTGCTTTTGTCTGAGTTCTTGGTGACGGCTTTCCCAGATGACATTGAAAAGGGTCCATTTGTTCCAGCATTTGACACTATACATTTTGCGTAATAATAAATGGCCTGTTTTTTTCTTCCCCTTGCTATTGCGGATATACTGGAAATGTCCTTTCCCCTTTACAGATTGAGAAAGGAGGGAATCTGGGCAAGCCGATTACAGCAGATATACCATCCAACTGAACCACAGAAAGAGGGGTAAAGCTACAGCCTAGAACCAAGGTGATCTATCACTGTCTTTGGTCGTGGGAATTCTGGGAAAATTCTATGGTCACATGTGCTCAAGGAAAGATGGCCAAGATGGCACTTGGGTTTACTTAGCACCTGCATTCTCAGAGCTGGATTTTGGCAAAGTTCAGGAAGAAGCAGCCACAATCTCAAGTGTGCTTGGGCACCCGACTAATAGAAAATACAAACCAAGCTCTGTTAAATGGGTCTGGCTGGAATCCCACACATGGCTAACAGATAAATCTAAGCAATGTCAGCAACAACCCTACAAGTAATCTTGCTTCTCTGGGCAAGAGCTTGGTACTGCTTAGTCCTTGCTTCAATGTTCTGATCATGAGCTCACATGGCAAACATCAAAAAGGGGTATCTTTATCATGCAAGCAAGGAACTAATTGTGTTGATAAATTCCCCTAAAAGTGTCTGGCTTTGAGGACTAAGTCTGGTTCAGTGAGACCTTGTTGCCTCTTCATCTCTGGCCTGGCTAATTTCTGCAGAGACTTTTATTAAAGTGTCCAGTATTACTTACTTAAAAAGGACATAACACCTGTATATCTATTATCTAAAGCAGCAAAGAAAACAATAGGACTGGGTAAGGTCTTTTTAATAACATGGCTGCTATCAGTAAGGATAAAAACAGACAGAAAGCAATAAAATTCATGAGTTTAACTTCAGAGACATTTTTTTTTTTTGCAAGTGCTGTTTTTAAATAACTGCTGTGCCAATCCAAATGAGAATTTTTAATTTTACTGGTCCTTTAAGAAAAAAATAAATCATTCCCTCCCCCTTTATGATGATTTTCCCCTCAAGAAAAGCTATTAAAACATTCTAAAAGTTGACCACCTCCAGCTGCGGATGAAAGTGCCCGTGATGACTTAAGGAGAGGGCATCCAGCAATGGCTGGCAAAAGCATGATCTATTTGCTATCACTCTGACAAGGAGAACCTTTGACTCAATCTGCCGTCTCAGCATCTCCGGATCACTGATCCAGAGAAAAACATGATCAGTGTGAAGTAGAAGCAGTCTCTTGTATGCCTTGCCAGCACCAAGCGTCTCAGATGGGAGACGTGCCACTTTCCAGGTACGCCAGAATGTACACTGGGGCGGCGATGTCAAGGCCAGTCTGGTGCCAACTTCCACTGCCATGAGCTTGTGTCTCTGCTATGATATTGCATTTGCGAATTAGTGTCTACCACCTTTAACATGAGACAGAAAAAAGAAAACACATGCATTTCCCATATCTCTTCAGTACAACTGCACAGCCAAGAACATGAGACATAAGCTAATCAGGGGAGATCAATGATAGCACAGCACAATTTGTCATTGTTTAGGAAATATCCAATTTAAATAACCAATGTAATTAGTTTCCTGAAGAAACATGTTTTAAACAAATAGAGGAACTAACTAAAGCCAATAGCCATCCCATCTAGCCCTCTAGTGCTAACAAAATTCACAAAGGGTGATCATACCATAGACACATGAAAGGTGGTGGCCACTGGGTCCAGAACTGCCCCCCAAAACTGCTGAAGACAGCTAATTTCTTGCAAATTTACAGAAGAGAGATGAGCCCTAGTTTTTGAACTAGCACCTCTACTGGTTTACGTACGCCATTGCAACCTTACATATTCAAAGCCACTCCCATGTGCATTGCATAGATTATGATAATCACAGTATTCTGGCCATTTTGAAGAACGCAAGAAATGAAAGATCGGCCTTCTCTTGAAGCAGGAGTCAGCGCTGAAGCGGAGGTGGTGAACTAAAAGTACCCCCCGCCACCCACCCTCCTTCAAGGATCCCCATACGAAAGAATGAGCATTAGTCCTCCTTTAAGCACATCTGAAGATATTTAAAACAAAGTCTAGCGCTATCACTGCATGTAATTAATATTTGGCACACAGTTTGAAAAGGATCCGGTGGAAAGAAACATGTGCTGGCTTTGAATTTCCTGGTTAAAAGGATAGTATCACTAGGAAAGAAGACGATTCTGCTCGTGTGTACTTTACAAGCACTGTATACTGTTGAGTTAAGTAGATTAGCACTGAAAGGAAAAAAAAAATTTGACCTTAATTCTGAAAATTAGTTTAGAACTTGCATAAGGGACGATTTGACTGTCTCTCCTATATATAGATGCATCCCGAAAAACCTGCTGCAGGCTATAGTGGTAAAAAGGATCCATTATATCAATCAGTGCAGCCTGGACAACCTATTAACACAGTGCTTCAAATAAGAGAAGTGTGCAAAGGCAGAAAAGGACACGTTTACGTGACAATCTTATAAAAATGGATCAGGTTTGATCCTAAAAACAACCATCATAGTGATGTCTACTGATGTGCCAGAGATAAAATAGAATTGTTTAAAAATGAAAGGATTTAGGGATGACAGTATCCCTTTAAAGATACATTACGTGGTACAGATTCACTCATCACATATTATTACTACTACCCGAAGTTAAAAAGGCAACACAAGCAACCAGCATTGAACCATGCTTTCTGAGCAACAGTTCCAGCAACTTATTACCCATGTAGCAAGCAGTGTGAACAAATAAATGTAGTATTGCTTAGCCTCATGGGAAATAAGGAAATCTGACTGCAGGTGGTTTAGCGCTCTGCCTTTGAAGTTGTCCCTGTGGCTCTAGTGCAATATATAAATTACATATATAAATATATATAATAAATATTATCTCCAACCAGCAGCACTATGCTGTGTAAGAGGTATACGCTAGCACTATATATCATTTAATTTACCCTTAACAATAAAAAGGCATCGTGCGCATTATACTCCAAAAGCAACAAATGGAGGCATCCCTGATGAATTCCACTGACCTAAATGTATCGTGTAATTCACAAACACAATCACCCTTCCGAAGGCGACTCAGCCGTGGCATTTAGACCTGCCGAAGCGATTGCAAGTTCTTCAACTGACACAAGTCTGTATGCCCCTTGTGCTAATGCCTGCTTGGCATTACCACCACAAGGCAGATAAAGGAATTAAAGCATTCATTTACCTTGTGCCCCTTTCTGTTTGCAAAAGATGGCCGGTTCAGATCCCATGAAATACAGTGATCCTTTTCACAGCTACTGCCAAAATGAGTCTTTGAAACAGTTGAAATACAAGGGGGGGACAGCTGCATTTACAGCTGCTGCCTGCACACTCACAACCTGTCTACTTAACTAGCGATGGGACCTCGGCATTAACCCTTTCTTTACAGTAACGCACGCAGTTCCGCTAAAAGGCTTTGAGGCCTCCAAGAACGGCCTATAACATTTTTGTAATGCACAATTTTATAACATGGACTTGTAAGTCAAACTTTTCATCCAACCCATTATTATTTAAATGAACGGCAACACAAATATTGTTACGCATCAGAAAACCTGAAAACTAGTGGGAGCAGCCATATTGTCTCAGCTCTTTAAAGAGACAGTAACACCATTGAGGATAATAAAAAAAAAAAAAATTCCACCTGCATTAATACGGTTATTCCTATATTGTATTGGTAAAAATGTTCTCTTCAAAGTTGAATTCCTGATTTGTATTATTCTGAGTTTGTTGCCATCTTCATCCATTAACCAAACAATGTCCACTTTTTGATTTTTTTTTTATTCTGACGTTACTGGTTCTTTAAAGGCAAAGTACATTACTTTGCTTTCGTAACATTGTATAACATTAACAGGAGAGGTCTAATGACTTAGATGGAAATGTATAAACATGCAACAGGCAAATGGTGCATCTGGAATGAGAATTATAAAACATTGCCCTGCATGCTCAGGGCTTTTCTAGCCAACGGTCAAGTAAAATTTAGCTAGTAATTAAGGGTATGTTGGGGCCTATATAAATCAAGGCAATGGATCAGTACACAAAGAGGCTGTGTATTTAAGTTTGGCAATGAGTTTTACAGACTCCGGTAAGCTCGAGGGAAGAAGAATTCAAAAGCAGAATTAAATGATAAGCAATATTTAACAAAAAAAAAATACTCCTCTAATAGGACTTATTCTGATTTTATGTCATTTAGGTTACTGTATGGGGATGACATTCGGCGAATGCTTGCTAATTATAATTCTCTTGCTCTCTAGGGGGAATTAAATATTGTCTTTCGCTGAACACAAGACTGTGAAATTAAAACGTTTGCCTCTAATGAACAGAGATGTAGTTTAAACAAAGAAACAACAGGTGACAAGACTGCTAGCTGCCATGTTTTTCCCAGAATAAAGCACATTTGTGGCCACTACTACTACTTTGGATTCTAAAAGAACTTTTTTTGGTTTGGTGAAGTCAGTGACTTCTGCTGGGACATCTAGCAGGAGCTTTCTTCCAATAATAAGTTCAGTTCTTTCTTGCTTATTTGGTTGTAAAGAAATCAACTATTTCTAATCTTTTCCTCAAGTCATATTTACAAATTGCATCCCACCGCACACACCTTCTCATTTATTTCCTTGGCATGTTCGATTATAGATATCAGCAAAGCATTTCTATGGCCCTAATTTCTTATTAATACTTATAATATACAACTATAATATATTCATTTATAAAAATGCCAATAACTTTAATGAGTCTGTACAGGCAGGGGTAGTGATTACAGGAACAAACAATATCAGTGTATAGCGAATCAATAAGCAGGTGCTTATTAGGCCTAGTCGAGATGCCTCATAATTCAGGGCAGGAGTGAAACATGCAGCGCTATTTATGTGTAATGCTGTAATATTCTTCTCTAAGTCAGAGAAATCTCTGAATCACTTATTTATTTTTATTGTTAAAAATGTATAAAAGACCGCTAGGCTGTAGTTTTAGCATAATGCCCAGGTATTGCAAGGGCATGATGGGATATAACTTCACTAACCAATCAAATAATCCCATTTGGGAGTGAGGTTGGGCTTTAAGAGCTGAGAAGGTTTGCTTTAAAGCTGAGAACTAGCCTTATAGCTGTGGTCCTTTCCTGTCAGCCCATCATATACTGGGCATAAACATGAAGGCCTGACTAAAAGCCCACATCTCAATCAACAGGAATCTCACACATTTACCACAAAAAAAACAAATTAGCAAACACACTTAATCATACGTCAGGCAGCTCCAGTCTGCTGTAAAATAAAAAAATAAATAAATAAATAAAAATAAAAATAAAAAAAAAAAAAAGGTCCAGTGCAAGGTAAAAACTGAGAATACAACCCAATTAAAAGCAAATAATTTGAATATTTAAAGAGGTAAAAAATTAAGCTGGGCATCAAACGGAAAATATTTATATTTATTTAAAGCCGCAACACAGAAAAGAAAGTAAAGAAGAATATAGTATATTTACCCTTTACTAGATGAAGCAGTGGACGAGTCTGGTTGCACGGCAGCACATTTGTAAATAAATAGAGGGAGATCAGGCAAAATATTCTACATCCACAGCTCACCCCAGACAAAATCTAGGGGTTGTAAATGACAGCTCTCACTTTTAGTAAAAAATGTCCAAATTGCTGCCTTTCAGTGGTAATGCACTACAATTCCCAGCATTCCTCTACAGCCAATGCAGTTACTTTGATATCCATGTGGCACAATGACCCTCTAGCAAGCAATTACACAAAGTGGCCCTTTAAAGTGGTTTCATAGCCCTTGCCCTTTGCAGTAGAAACTAGCACAAGCTTATACCGGAGAGATTTACACGTGGACTAATGTAAAATGCCACATTAAACACAGAAACTATTGCAGCTGCTGGTGGGAGCCCAGCCTGGGGGCAGCTTCACCATGCTGGGGATATTTAGGATCAGGAATAAAAGACAATGGCCCAAATACATTCTTTTTCACAGCATCCATTACTTAATTCCAGCCTAAGCAGTCTACCATTTTCCCTTCTGCATTACCACCTCTACTGGGAGTAAGATCTGCAGCACAGAGGAGTTTTTTTTTTTTATAAAGTTTGTATTGTGTGTAGATGTAGATATATATATGCACAATGTAACTACTCGCTAACATGCACTCTATATAAACACTTGCTGGCGTGTACACTATATAACTGCTCACTAGCATGCACTCTATATAAATACAAGCTAGTGTGCACACTATAAACACTCACTAGCGCAAACACAATATCTAAACACTAGTGTGCGCACACACACTTTCTAAACACTCACTAGTGTGCACACAATATAGCCACTCACTAGTGCGCGCACACACTCTTATACATGCCTATATCCAAAGTTTTGGGGTCTAGATTAAACCTAACGTAGCCCCTAGAAGTCACAATATTAGCTGGATTGAAAAGAAAAACTAGGTAATATCAGACACGCACTGAGTGCAAATGCAAAGCATTGCACAGCCAGTGACATTAACTATCTGTTCCTCAGAAGCCCAGCTGTGCAGTGTAGGCTGTGGTAGCAGTGGCTGTGCAGTGTAGGCTGTGGTAACAGTGGCTGTGCAGTGTAGGCTGTGGCAGCAGTGGCTGTGCAGTGTAGGCTGTGGCAGCAGTGGCTGTGCAGTGTAGGCTGTGTCAGTGCAGTTAAGGCAGTGGAGTGGTAGCAGTGGTTGTGCAGTGCAGGCTGTTGCCATGTAGTTAAGGCTGTGTAGTTAGTGGCAGTGCAGTTAGTGGCAGTGGCAGTGCAGTTAGTGGCAGTGACTGTGCAGTTAGTGGCAGTGACTGTGCAGTTAGTGGCAGTGACTGTGCAGTTAGTGGCAGTGCAGTTAAAGGGTTACTGTATCCAGCATTTCTGAGCCTGGGGGGGTACATGGTTGGTAGGATTATAAACAAGCCTTCTGTCGCTGTACGCAGTGTTCCCTGGGCTCCTGCGGGTATATTCCTGGCAGGGTAGGGTACCAGTGTGTGCCAAGCTCCTGGATCCCTATACCATAAGCCATTGCCTTATAAGGAAGGCACGCGCAATGGTCTCAGCGCGGCTAATGACAACACAGCTTGTTACATGTGCGCGTGTGATGCTGTAAAGCGCGACCCTACTTACAGCAGTGTAGCCGGCCGCTGCCGCCGCTCTCCTTCCCGGCCTCTCTCTCTCTCACCCTCCGGGAAGTAGCCCCGCAGATGTAGGGAAAGCCTGCGATCTGGCCTCCGGGATCCTCCTCCGCCTCTATCAGCCTGAGACAGTACACAACAACTGTCCCCAGTCACTCACTGTCCCCCCCCCCCCACCGGCAACTCACACTCACACTCTCTCTGTGTCTGCTTGCCCTGAGTGACAGGCAGGACCTCTGCAGTCAGCGGGTAAAGGGCAGTGACAGATGTGGGGAGGGGGGCTGTGTGTGTGAGTGAGAGGAGGGTATGGGTGTAAAGGGGGGGAGAGGGAGAAGGAGGGGATGTCTCCTGCCTGAAAACAGCTGTTGAAAGTCGTGAGTTGTTTCCTCTGTACTGAGACTTTAACCGGTCCCTTCCCCCTAGCCCACCGGGTCCCCTTCCCCTAGCCCACCGGGTCCCTTCCCC
>WMED01013702.1:0-14308 GCA_019650415.1 Pipa parva | reverse complement strand
TTTGGCCGCATAAATTAAGCTTGGAATGCTGGAGATTACAGAGGGAAAGCTGACTTGTGCACAAGTGCTAAGTAGTAAGTAGGGCAAAAAATGTCCTGGGGAGGGAATTTTTTAATGGAAAACTGGCCAGTACACATCACACACACATTTCCTGGTGCGAGAGTTTATCAGTGCTGCCTACTCAATCATTCTGCATCACAACTACTGGGGAGAAATGCTTCTCACTAAGATATAGTACTGCATATGTAAAGATGTAATTTGACTATAGTTCCCCTTTAAAACAGACTAACTGAAAAACTCCTCCAGAAACCTACAGGCCACCTCAAGCCATTTTACATTAAATGTGACTGCTAGACTTTTAAAACATTGCTCATATCATGGAAACACTTGGGGCTGATGCAGCATTTTATTATGTCACATTGAAAAGATCACATGATTAGACAGTAATGAAAGCAATGTGTGTTCAAGTAAGATTGACTTTGCATGTAAAAGTGGTGGAACAGTCTCAGTCTATAAGTTAGAAGCAGTGCGTTCCATCACACAGAATAGGGAGTGATTTAGGGGGCCCATTTAAGGGATATATTTAATGGGCTAAAGAACTGCTTCTGGCTTTTTATACTGGTGAACCAAGACATTGTTAGAAATAATGAATTTTAATGTTTTTATCATTTTTAACTGTGTCATGTAATCAGACTTACTGGATCTAGTGTAGACGGTCTACTGGTGACCGTATATGCCCAAGCCATCTGTGGCCATTGGGTCGACATACTCAGCAAACACTGTGGGGAATTTATAAGTTTATAACACATTTTAGACTTTGTTTCCAGTATACAATTGCCTGTCGACATGCCTGCATACAGAGATGTAACATAAAGATTGCGTGATGAAAACTATGGTACTATGAACACATCGTTGTTTTAATCTGTGCAACCCTGGTGAGCTTATCAGTGAATTGCTCGTGACAAAGGCAAGAAATGGTATTTTTACCTAGTAATTTAACAAAAAGTCCGTCCCAAAAAAATCAGTAAACTGCTGTTTCTGGACATATCAGAAATACATAGGGTTATTTAACAATGGAAGATTCGGTGATGATGATATACCTTTAACTTGCTTTCCTAAAGTTTGTAAGGTGCCACCCTTAAAACTATTCAGAAATTTAAAGGACTTCTCACATTATATTAAGAGACTCACAAACAAAAAAAAAATTGTGAACCTTTGGTCGCTCAGTACCCCTGGAATAGACGCAGTTTTATTTATGTTATGGCATCTTCACCCACTATGGAAAGCGCCTTCTCACAGCAGTCGGGCAAAGTGCTGTGATAAAGTTTTGCCCACTTGCAGTGGACACAGGACACCAGAACCTTGCATAGTTATTAATAGGGCCACCAACCATATCTGGGACAGCATTATCAGATGTAAAAGCAAAGCTTTATATGAAGCTACTGTGGCCAAGGACTTGTAGGTTTGTAAATTCCATTTGCTGATGGCTGCCTTATCAGATCTGCAAATATTTTCTGAATTTGCTTACTGCCAGATGTTGCAGAGCCGGTCATTTAAGAGAAGGGCAGTGTCCAGATCTGCCAGCGGTGCTTAATAATTTCATCACTTAGATCTTTGTTTTGAAGCTAGTTGAAGGTCTGTCACATATTCATGTTTGGTGAAATAAAGACTGAGGGGGTTATTCACTAAGGTGCAAATTCGCAAACAGCGGATTCCCATAACAAATCCATGACAATTTCCCTATTGTAAAGTTGCGACAATTTTTTAATGTTAAGATTGCAACAATTTTCCCATAATAAAGTCACAGCGGCAACAGTAGCAGCCTACTGTGACTGTCTTTATCAGGCGAATTCGCACCTATACGCAACAATTTGGACTTTAGTGAATAACCCCCTGAATATAACTTGTCCCAGCTGTGTTTCCATTAATTTACAGGGGAATACAAATGATGCTATATTATACACTATAGTCTATAAAATATTAGTCCTATGCACCCTACTCCCCACACCTCTTAAAGGGGACACTCTTAACTACACCTACTCGGTTCACCTACAAGTATGTAAATAAAAATGATGCTGCTACTTTTTTGTTTGACAGTTGGCTTTGTCTCAAAGCACCTAAATAATGCAGCAATAATCCGTGATAAAGATAAACAAGTTTAGCAATGTATCCTTGAACTTAGCAGTTTTCCTACAAATAATTTTATGGTTCATATTGCAGATACCCAGTACCCGAGGTTTGAATTAAAGCTCGCTCCTTGTTGATCTGTAGGCTGGCAATCTTGGTAATATAAACCCCAGAGGGCCAGCTGGTAGGGGATGGTTGTCTCACTAAAGGGAATACTATTGTGCTTACATCAATTAATAACTGGAGGAAAAACAAATATTTTCCTAAAGATAATTAAAGATAATTATTACTCAACTGCTCTCTAAAAATGAAAGCCTTCATCAGGAAACAGAGTGGAAATATAACTGTTATAATGAATTGTTTATAAATTACCTGAGGCTTTGCCACATCCTTTACAAGACCAACAATCTTTCTCTGCACGAGACAATAAGGAAGTCTGTGATTCAGTTACATATATATTCTAATTCAGGCCCCAGTGCAAAATATGCATCGGGCTCTGCAAGTGACTTGTTACAAACAAGAGGTAGGTCCAGAGCTCAGTCCTGATTCCAGGTGTGGGCAGAGCAGGTGGTTGGCAAGTGGCAGCCCAGGACACCATAACCCAGGGGTGCCCCATGGCAAGTCAACGGTCTCACTCCCAAACTCTTGGTGCCAAACCTATTACTGACCACTGTTCCTGAACTGAAGAAAACTACAGCCCTACCACTAGATGGCAACCCTAGGTTATAGTATTGCCTTTGCCCAAGTGTCCAGTTGGCCTCAACTGATCTAAATTTCACTTAACAAATAAATATTGTAACGTCAGCTGGAGTACAGCATTTATTATAATGGATTACAGGACTCAATTACGCTTTCTAAAAATAAAATACTAATACTAATTTAGGTTGTACTAATGAAATAAACGTTTTTGTAAATATATATGTATTAAAAAATGTACCTTTATACAGCGTTTCTCTCTGTCATCTTCCCTGTCAGCCTGACTTTTCTTTCCCGAGTCAGGTGGGTGGGGCTAAATGATGATTGACATTATAACTCCTCCAATATATATTTACATTAGTACAACCTAAATTAGTATTAGAGTTTTGAGGTGACAGATGCACTTTAATGCTGCCAGAAGCCAAAGTTCACACTCTCTAACATAACGGAAGTGTGAAAGAAGCCTTAGGCATAACTGATCAGACATGAGTAGCGTGAACTGCATTCATTTCGATAACTTCTGATATCACAAAATGATGCTGCCATAGATTGACATTTCAATAAATGATCGGAGAATTTACCCCTAGAGCAGGGGTCGGCAATCTTCTCCAAGGAGGGAGCCATTTCTCTCCCTCCTCCACCTCTGCCAATTGATCGGGAGCCGCACAGGGGGAGGTGTTTGTGGGGTCCCCATCACATGACCTTTGACGTCCCATCACAAGAGACGTCAAAGGCCGGGGGCGGGTAGGCGGCAGCTCAGTCGGAGCCGCACGCCGTGGCGAAAGAGCCAAATGTGGCTCGCGAGCCGTGGTTTGCCGACCGCTGCCCTAGAGCAACAGGGCCCTAATGCTGGGAGAAACATTATTTTAGTGGACTTAAAAAAAACTAACCCAAAAAATAAAAATGTATTTACAAATACTCATGGGAATTTATCAACCAGGCAATCATTTATACAGGTCTAGTAACTCATGGCAACTAATCAGCACTTGGCTTTTACAATTCAAAGTTGCCCGGTACCAGTGAATGCTAACAGCTGATTGGTTGCCATGGGTTACTAGCCTTCCTTTAAAGTTGCCCCTGTTAATGAATTATCTTGACTGTGGGGGCTTATTCATCAAACTGAGAATTCGACTGTTGAATTGAATCTTCATCTCTTTGGGTCACTACATTCCGATTCTCTACTCCTTATTCACTAAACAAAGGATTCCCGTGGCGAAGAGGTGACTGAGGGGGTAATTCACGATCCTCCGAAGTGAGGTGCGGAGTGTTTGCCTCACTTCCGAACGACTGAGATGCGCTCGCTGATGTCCTGCACACGGGCATCAGCGAGTGCATTAAAGGGATTCCAGTCTTGGCGAGAGCAAAAGAGTTGCCTCACCGAGACTGGAATCCCTTTAATGCGCTCGCTGATCCCCGCGTGCAGGACATAAGTGAGCGCATCTCAGTCATTCCGAAGTGAGGCGAACACTCCGCACCTCACTTCAGAGGATCATGAATTACCCCTTGAGTCAGTAGTCGTCTCTTGTGTAGTGCAGAATAGTCAGTGGAAAAGTAGGAGCCCTGTCATCAGCCCCCTAATCTGCCTCTTCAATCTGACGAAGTAAAACGGGCAAATGCCCTTGTCGAATTCGTAACTGCGACAGAATCCGTCACTTGATGAATTGTTGAATTACCTGTGCACGCACATTGATACAAACTGCTCCGTAACTCTGTCATATTTTTAGTCTCAAATTAGCCACATAGCATTTGCCAATACCCAAATATAGGGAAATGGTGAATAAATTTGAATTCACACCTTTACGTTACTATTCGTCCTATCATGAATAAGCCCCTATATTTTCAATATGCGCTTCCAAAATATCTAAATGACGTCTAGAAAGTATGATCATTAACTTTTAAATGGGGCTTTCTGGGGCACTTCATGAATATGTAATATCTAATGCAGCACTGTAGGGGAGGTGGCTAGTTACAACACTGCTCTGATTAAAAACAACTTAAATAAGAAGAAAATCAACTTTGTATTTAATATTTAGTCAAAATATTGCTAAAGGAGAAGAACCTATTAAGTATCTTTACGTCATGGTAGATATCAATGTCAAGGAAAACTACAACTGTTCCAAGATTCTATTTTGTCCTCAGAATAGGATTCCTAAGAGAGAGAAAGATAATTCATGATCCTACAGTGCCTCCAATCTGCTTCTGCGCTAGTGTGTCAATTGGCTAATTCCATTGAAAAAGACATTGTGATTACATAGAAACTGCAGTGATCTCATGAAGCTTGCCTTGACACATGAAGAAATAAAAAACGAGCTAACAATGAAAGATGCAGGGTTCAGCGTCTGACCCCAAAGAAGTTATTCTAAAGAACCCTGGGGCTGCGATGAACTAGTTTCAAATTCTTCTTTTCCAGCAGAAATACTTTTCTAGACTATTCAACTGTCTTTTCTCTTTAGCCAGATCATTCATTTCCTACAGAATCCTCGGCACTACTTAGCTTAGTCAGACAAAGGGAACATCATTTCCTTCACTCCAGTCATATACAGTGGAAGAACCATCCAGCATATCAATGTGTGGCTTGAAATTTTAATTCTAAGCATGATGGCACTTGAGACTGTTTCCAGATACATGGTGGTTGTTTCAGCTATTTCAAACACAGTGGACAGCGTTGTGTTATTTCACCATCCTGAGTGGATTAAACCCACCTAATCAGTTATTGATTTAAAACACAGTTTAAAAGGCATGGGGAGTCAAAAACTGTTTTGTTTGTTTTTCTCTCTCTCTCATATATCACATTTGATTTTCTAAAATATGACTGTTATTTTTAGTGCCCTTTCACGGCAAACATAATGAACGTTATTCTGTTATTTATCTCCTTGTAAAACTTCAGTCAAGTTTGCGCAGATTGATACGACGTTGCAGCTCTACTCTGTGGAATAAAACCAAATTCTAGGAAAGAACCAAAAAAATAACCAAATTCAGGAAAGTCTGATAAGTTGTGTAAAGTTGTGAGCTCACATTTATTTGTTATTTCCCCACGTTCGTGTATTCCGTAAATTCTGCAATGTGGTGAATTTGAGACCAATTCCACAGCTTATGACTGTTGCGGGCTTACGGAGCACTTCGCACCACTTTATGTGCTTGTGCACAGGTAATTCACCTATTCAACAAGTGAAGTCTGTCACAGTAGCAAATTTGACAAGACGTACTGTGTCGCATTCACCAGCTTAAAGTGGCAAATTAGGGGCCTGATGGCAGGGTTCCTACTCTCTAACTGGCTACGCCGCACTACTACAGCTACTTAAGCTTTTGTGTCTTTGCTATAGGAATCCTCTGTTTAGAGTAGAGAATTTGTGAGTATCGAAGAATAGAAACCCAGAGTGAAGAGAATTCACTTCAACAGGCCAATTCTCACTTTGAGGAATAAGCTTCATAATATTTTCAGAGCCCTGGGCTTAGAAAGTAGGAGAAGCAAGAGTTACAACATCTCAAAGTTAATAGGAAGTGAAAAAAGTCACATCAGAATCGTGCTGTGTTTATTGAAATTGTGCACAGTGGGACCGACAAACACAGAAAGCATTTTATCCAAGGTTTAGCATCCATTTCAAAGCAACACCCATAATTATCACTATAAACAAGAGGCTGCCACACCTAGTATCTTCAGGCCGTTGGATATCCCTTCATATCCTTTAGCGTTTCAACTGCATTTTCTGTTTAGGTAGAAACCCATTCAAAACTGGCATGACAGTCATTAATAAATAATACCAGTAAAAATGTTATCTTTCAAGCTGAATTCATGGTTTGTATTATTTTAAGCTATTTTCCTTCCTTGTGGTTGAAGCCATCTTTTATCAGTTAAGTAAACAGATTCCCACAAAGTGCTAATGATTCCTATGGAAGTTAAGATAATAGATCTTTATGAAGTGCCTCTTGGGGCAAAAAAACGCATGGTGCAAATCCCTATGCCACTTTCCTGTTCTGGCTGCATTAGTGTTAAACGCGAGCGGTGCAGGTGTGAACACTTGTTGCCTCATATTCGATGAGAATACGGTCGTGAAGAATGTGGCCAGATAGGAGAAGTCACGAATGCCAAGGGAGGGATCACACTGCGTCAGGTAAGTACAATAGAAAAATGTGTCACGAAGATACGCCAGCTTGAGTTTGCCAGCGTATTTTCTGGACGCGCTTTTCTAAAAGCGCAGCGCATAAATGCACTAGACTGAACCTGGCCTAAAGTACTGCAAAGGAATAATTGCCCTGTAAATCCAAATAAAATTTTAATCTGGATATCCATTCCATCCACAAACACTATGAACCTGGGTATTTGTGGCCGAATGCCACCAGAATGAAGATTTATAATAAAGCGCTGTTAAATGTTGCTAAACAAGCCAAGCTTGGGTTAGACAAGACAAGCAAATTCAAATATAGCAGATGCAATTTAAAGGACCAGTAACACCCAAAAAAATATATACTTATATTTGGATTGGCATGGCGCTTATTTAAATTCAGAACTTATAAAGATCTTATCTTTGAGGTTAAATTTGTGGTTTTTATTGCTTTCTTTCCTGTTTTTATCTTTACTGATAACAGCCACGTTTTTAAACAAATCACCACCAGTTCTATTGTTTTCTATGATGCTACCGATAATACGTATTGAGGAACCATGCTCTAAAGCCCAATTTTTTTTTTACGCTAAATATCATACTTTATACATTACATTTAGAATTTTTTAAATATATAGTATATATATCTTTTTTTTTTTAAGAAGCAGAAAATGTCAAAACTGCACAAAAGTAGCAGGTAGCCCACCAAGAACAACACTAGGGTAGACCTATCAATCATCAATGTTTGCCTAGTGTAGCACCATTATGAATAAGTGCATGAACAAGTCAATTAGATCTAGCACTCACTCATGATCACTTTCATTACCAGCGCTCCTTAGAGAAACCCTCTCTGTGCTGCGGATGGCTGTATTCCTTCAGTGTCAAGCAACAGAAAAAACAAATTCAATACTACAGGGGAAAATAGAATCAAAGAAACACATTACTGAATAAACTGACTTGCAGCTAAGATTATGCTGTTTGTAGTTTGTGCTTGGAGCTCGAGCTGTCCCGCTGAGCAGCCGATTTATGTGACGAGGGGAAAAAAGCACAGGAGTGGGTGGATTTCTGTACAGACTTCTGACTTCCACTTTAAACCTCTTGCTAGCTATCCCTCTATTCCCATCCATGCCTATACATTTTCATAAGACTGGAAAGATAAAAAAAAAAAGTCACTGGTATCAGCTTGGTAAGAAAGCTGCGTTATCTACATTATAATGACAACTATGTAATATATTATAATGACAGCTATGTAATGACAGCTAGACAAGAGAGGCAGACTGTACTGTATGCAATGGTATACAGCACAGTAATCATTGCTGTAACGTATGGCGTAACCATACACAGACACATAAAGGTCAGAATTCACCACTTCCTGATCTTCACTTGTTCATCAAACTCTGTGATTTGGCGAATCTGCAACCAATTCAGAAGCTTACAGCAGTCACAGACTTACAGAGCTCTTTAGCATCACACTGCATTCACGTGCAAGGAGTTCCGTGTGGATACTGCTAATCTTACGCGGAGCAAAGTGGCGAATTAGGGGGCTGACGGCAGAACTGCTACCGTCCGGACTGACTACGCCGTACTACGCAAGCGATAGCTACTAATGTGGCTTACTTCTTCACCATCTGTTTAGTGAATAAGGAGTAGAGAATTCACGATTGTTGGAGCATAATGACCTGAGGTGATGAAAATTCAGTTTGAGAGTTGAATTTTTACTTTGATGAATAAGCCCACATTACCCCGCAATCTATCTTTGACTTCTTTATAATCACTTTCTGATTATTTCAAATTGCTCTATACAGCGTCGGATTTACATCTCAGGAGCCTACAGTCACAGAATGCCTGGTCAATTAAACCACACCCACTAACTGACCACACCCCTTCCAGCAAATAATTGTAGACTAAATTATGCAGCGGAATGAAGTGCCATATGACTCATAATTTCATGCAACATGAACCCAAACCACAAATGCCGGGTTCAACATCTGAATGATAAAATGACATCTTAGCTGAAGTTTATTCCCTGGTCCAATAGCCTACATCCATTACTAAGAGAGAGATGCCCTCCCATTTCAGCCACTTATAGGAATGAGCTTCTTGTGCCTATAAGGAAATCTGCGCTGGCTCTATGTTGTACTGTAGCCTCAAAAAGAAACGCTTTACTGTCCTTATTATTATGTATGTATATTTTTTTTATAAAGCTCCATAAGGTTGTGCAGCGTTGTACAATCCAACAATAGAGTTATAATACAGACAAGGGAGAGTGCGTAACAAAGAACAAGCAAAGTAAATTACAAGCATATAATAAAGAAAATACATCACTCTAAGTGCCAGGCCCTGCCCCATAGAGCTTACAATCTAAATAGGAGGAAGACATACATAAACAGACAGAAGCATAACAAGTGCAGTATATATTATATATTGCCAAGTCTCCCATTGTGTTCACACATCCATAAAAAATTATTCAGTAGCACTAAATATTATCATATCTTGACTTCACTTTAAACAGCTTCCACCTCCAGCTATTCAGTTTTACATGAGTAAATTTCTATACTCTACACAAGCCATCATTGTCTGTACTGCATCCATAACCTCAGCCTACACAACACACCAAAAGCCAACCACAGCATTTCTGAGATCATATAGAATGAATAAACATCTGACATATATGTCTATGGCATATTAACCTCTTCCCTTATCATCCCATATCATCTGTGCTCTATCTTTTAAATAAATAAATTATTTTAAGCCATCTCATTCAAATCTTCCTTCCAGTTATCCCAGCATTGGTTAAAAAAAAAACAACTCAAGTTTAGTAACACAGGGGAAAAAAAAGAGTTTCATTATTTTGTGACGCAGTGCAGTTGACTGCGGTTTCTAGTCTGTGAAGCTTGCAATCTATGTATATAAAAGTTATTTATGCGCCTGTTACATCAGAAAGGGCGTGGGCATTGGCACGGTGGTTCCTTCACCATGCTGGCCCACACTATAAATGCACGTGGCTTGCTGTCAGATTAGCTGGCAGAAGATCAGCACCCAGAACACATGACCTGGCACAGGCATGTATCCCTCCCTTCTGACATCACAGAACAAAAAAAGTCCATCTCATTAACCCATTTAGCACATGAAAATTATGAAGAGTGATGTGCAAGAACATGCACTGTTTATAAAATTATCTTATAATTGGCACACAGTATGATGACAAGTGTCTCTTCTCAATGAATTGCAAGCTTCAAATTCAAGGAGACAAGTCTGTACACAATTAACATGATGCTCCTCAAACGATAATGTATCTTCGCAGACTAATGCTAGATATACTAAGCTATCTCACTGGGGGCAGCACCGATAGAAAGAAAATGGAATTTTGTATTCCCAAAACTACATAAGATAAACAGCCAACAGTTTTCAATGGAATGCTGGGTGCTATAGTCCAGCAACAGCTGGAGACCCACAGTTTAAAGACCACTGGTATACATCAGTTGTAAACTGTAAATCAGAATCTTTCTACTGTATATTAAATTCTAAGCATCTTTAATAGTACATGATGAGTTCACAAGCATTTGCACAGTAATAACAGAAATTTCGCAATAAATAAATGATGACCACACCATACTGTATAATAATATAATGATGATTACCTTAATGAGATGGTTTATATGAAGCTTTGTAAACAGATAGTGTTTGTAATTTTACTCTTCATACCTTGAGCATTGAGCTCATAAAATGCTTGCTGTATGAGAGGATTACTCAATAAACCGTTGAAGTGAATTCTCGTCACTTTAGATTGCTAAACTCCAATAGCTGAAAATTCTCTATTCCTTATTCAGTAATTGGCAGATTGCCGCAGCGAAGAAGCGAATGGCGTTGGGCACGGTTTATTGTGTAGTGCCGCATAGTCAGTCCGACAGTAGAAGCCCCGCCATCGCAGAGTTTGATGAATACACAAAGATAAGGGCTATGGACTAGAATTCTGACCTTTATGCGACTGTTTGAACTTTAGTAAATAAGCCATAAGCCCCTTATTTGTATTTTGTTCATTTCTTTATACAGTGCACCTATATTACACAGCACTTAACAGAGGTTCGTCATTCTCTTCAATAAAATCCCTATTCTGTCACACACAAGTATGTTTTCAGATTGCGGGAGGAAACCTACGCAAATACGGGGAGAACATACAAACTCCATGCAGATGAAGTCCAGGATGGGATTGAACCCAGAACCCAGCGCTATAAGGCAGCAGCACTAACCACCGAGCCACATCACTGTTTTTGTATTAAATACAATTGTGTTCAATATTTACCATGGAGCTTTAGCCCTTCTGCCAAGATATTTCTCTGTATTCCAACATTCTACTCTGCAAATCCATTAACATCATTTCACTAACAGAAGCCTACTGATAATACAATATAGATTCCATGCACTGTTAATGAAAATGTTGAATTGTACAATAATTATGATTCTAATTATAAAACATGTACACACTGAAATTAAGAAAGCATAAATAATATATGATAATGTGAATGATTAATACGCATTGTTAGGTATGTGCACAGTATAATAATACTAAGATTACAAAGAAAGACAGGTAAGTCATTAAATATGTTGTGCTAAATACTTTTACAAAGAATCTATATATAACTACCGTATAATGAAATGATTGGAAATGATATTTTATACACTAATCATGAATATGCTAATGGTATAAACGTCTCTCCATGGAGCATATACACAAACTATGCTTAATTTGCAAATGAAAGGTACTTGAGCAACAGTAATTACTTTTAGAAACAATGTAGCAGATTAAATACAATAAATACACCAATCCCGCTTCTTATGAGCTTAGAATCAAGTTTACTGACACACATACTGATCAAATTGTCACGTTAGGTATAGCCCTAGACCGTGGGGCAAAACACTAAAAATATAGTTGTACATTCAAAATTGGATCAGTCTGGAGAGCCCGTGTAACGCTATTGTACCCATTAGCAGTGCCTCTGCTTGCAGTAGACCAGGAGGGAAATCAGCATGACTGCAGACAGCTGCCAGAAGTTATTAGAGAAAACAAAATACATTTCAAATGGTCAATAAGACCCAGGGCATGTTCTCCTGTGTTTTCCAAAGCTTGGATATTCTCATGCAGAGCTACATAAGGACATATCATCAACTATGTATTATTATCGATATATGCAAGAGAAAGTGGATTGGGACAACAGGCTTAAAATATGGATTAAAAACCACACAAACCAGTTTACATAAAGCTGACTTAACATGAGATGAGCAAGTCCTTCTTTTCCAACCATCGATGGGAGAGCTATATGCCAACACTGGATCTGGAGGTTCAGCAGCTGGGCTTAATGGATAAATGCCTGAGGCCCCAAATATATTATATTTCATTTACCCTACCAAGCAGCAGCAGCAGCATATGAGCAATACTGTGATATTGCCAAGTGCATATGTGATTAAATTCCCTAACAAGGGTAGCCAACCGTCAGTTAATTTACTGTCAGTTTCTAAAAATAAAGTTAAAAGTTCATGTGTCAGTAAGAAAAAAAAAAATCCAGGTTAGTTTAACTACAAACAAACTGTTCCCTGTGTTACAAAGCAAATAACTTACT
The DNA here is from genome assembly GCA_019650415.1 of Pipa parva. Taxonomy (NCBI): domain Eukaryota; kingdom Metazoa; phylum Chordata; class Amphibia; order Anura; family Pipidae; genus Pipa; species Pipa parva. The sequence goes on along the minus strand of WMED01013702.1, from coordinate 1,767 downwards.
TCTAATTCCAGAACCCCATTTTGTGTTACAAACAGTTGTAATTGTTCAGCAAATTAAAATGGCAGTAAATATTGTGAAAAATGTTAGTTAAAAAGAAACAAAAAACCTTTTCCCAAGGGAAACCCTGTTTTGCAACCTTATTCTCTAAGTCAGCTCAGGTTGAACCTGGTTTATAACCGATTTAGATATATTAACACAGCTGAATAAAGTAGTTTCAGTTTAGTCGGAATCATTATGTGTGCTGTCAAGGCTCAATAGTGGTGTAACTATGAGGTCACAAGGTTTGTGATGACAACTGGGCTCGAGTCAACAGTGGCCACAGCCATTTTTGCCCCAATGATAAGGGAATGTGTGCCCGAATCCTGGTAAGTTAACTTTATTTGGGGGTCTTGGGGAATGCAGGAAGAGGTGTCGGTGCTGATCTGGTAGTCCTTTAGGTGTACCCCTGAAGTTCACTGATCCCCTTCAAAGTGCACATCTGGAGAAGCAATTGAACGCTTTGCGGCTTATAGGTGAAAGTGATATTAGGATCAGCCACGTCTAATAGTTCCTTTTTCACTTCTCTCCACCCACTCTTCATGATACACGTCAAAAAAATTCCACAGAGAACATGCGCTTCCCCTTAGATTCGATTTTCCTTTTTAAGGGGAAGCGCATGTCCTCCCTGGAATTTTTTGGACTTTGGGGCTTATTCATCAAAGAGAGATTTCAACGGTTGCTATGCTCGGACAGTCTTCTCCTTGTTCCCTAAGTAGCAGATTCCCATAGCAAAAGGCACGAATGGAACTGGAAGCGTTTTATTGCGAAGTGCTCCTTAGTTGGTCGAACAGTAAGAGCCTTGCCATCGACCCCCTAATTCGACTCGGACGCTAGTTAAATAACCTAACTACCTGTGCGCTGTAAGCACGGGACTGTGGTAAGCTTCAGAACTGGTCACAAATTCACCACATCCCAGTCTGATGAATAAGATGAATAAGCAATAACTGGGTAGTGGCGAATGGATGTGAATTAAAAAAAACAAAACAACAAAGTTTATGCAGGGAGTTCCCTAAGGAAAGTTAAGGCATAACGAAACTACAAGTAGGGGGCATTTGGAAGCTTTCAACAATATTGCTCAAAGGAGGAGAAAGATAACAGCCAATTAGTAGAGCAGACATAAACACTTAAGATTAAAAACCATAATGACACCTACTACAGTTAACAGCTCTCCCCCAGCTATTATGACAGCATTCCTACATGTTTGAAGGAATAAATTTGCTTTTATCAGACTCTTATACGCACACCCTCGGCAGTTTTCCCAGGCTCCCCACCAACACACCAATCTTGGGCTGTCAAAACCTGTTTGTTCAGAGGTCTAACTTCCGCTACCTGTAGGGATAGAAATCTGCTCCCTACAAAAACATCACAGATGGAAATAGCCAAACACTATCCCCTACAGACCTTTCAACTGAAAGGGGGGCAGGTTTTTGGGAAATGCAAGGGTCACGTAAAGGATTAACAGCTGTGAAATACAACAGCGAAATCTGGAATTATGGGAGGTAGGGTACAAAAGAAAAAAATGGGATGAAAAATCTAAGAGAGAGTAATAATGAAAGGAACTAGGGGTGTAACGATTCATCTATTTAATCGATGTATCGATTTATTTTCCAACGATCCAACTACATCGATCTGCGCTCAGCAAGGTGGCCTTCCGAACGACATTTATCAATCTAAAATCGTTTTAAAAAGTAATGAATCTATTATATCGATACTACAACTATTTGTTGA
>WMED01013701.1:0-12098 GCA_019650415.1 Pipa parva | reverse complement strand
GGGAGAGAGAGATTCAGAGAGAGGGAGAGAGATTCAGAGAGTGAAAGAGAGGGAGAGAGAGAGAGCTGCTCTGGTGTATGTCATTTAAAGTTAACATGCTCGTGCATTTCACTTTGCCTAAACAGATCATTAATATATGTATTCCTAACTCAGTAAACGTTAAAGGGTAAACCCAAAGTCTAATAAATGTTTGTTATGACAGTTGTTGCTTCCTGGGAAAAAAAAAAAAAAGAGAACCCAGAAATCTTTGCAGCTTTTAGTCCATTAATCAAGTGTGTAGAGCAGATGTATCACTGAGATGTCACAAAGCGTTCAGCTACTGGGTGTAGGAGGATGGGAGTTATCATAGCAGGGATATATTGCTTTCTTACAGCAGATGACACATTTTATTTTCACTTTAAATGTTTGTCACTTTTTGTTTTTATTTCATTAAGAGGTAAAAAAAAAAAAAAAAAGTATGCTCCGGTATATCAAGCAAATTGAAATGGTAGCTGAGGACAATATTTAACCAATTAATGTGACATCTTCCCAGTAGGTGGCTGGAAATATAATGATAAACTGTAAATGCAATGGTTCAAATAAAACACTCATATCTTGTATTGCTGCTCTTCACTGCATTTGCTGCCTGTGTGTGTAAGCAGAAAAGAACTGAATTTTCAGTGGCTGCCAGTAGTACATGTGTCCAATTAGTGCTGCTTGTGTGCTGTTATAAATGGATCCAGTTCTCGGGGTTTATTCTGACTAAGAATAATTGGCAGTGTATCCAATTACTAGCCTAGCAATCAGAGCAGTGAAGAATTTCATTGTCTGGAAATCTTGAATTGCACTTGGGCCATTGCCTTCTGATCGAGACTGGGCACAGACAGTTTTTAAACAAGTGACTGTTTTTGGTCATAGCTTTTTTTGGATGAAGGAAGTAGGTATAGGTGTCCTGCTTCTTTAATAAGTACCCAACATTGTAGCAGTAATAAAAACATTGCCAGCAAGGATTTTTAATACCTTGGGGAGGTTCTTAATATTTGTCTGTTTTGGAGCAGAATGAGACTAGCAAATTTATCTGGAATAAGGAGTGAGTGGGATAGAAAATGCATAGAAGTGAATTATGCATAAAAGGAAGGGTATAAGCTACTTTTCACTAAATGGTGTATTCAGATCCCTGTGGCCATTTCAAATACTTTATTCGTTCAACACCTCACATGTGATAGGTTCATTAAATTTTAATTCTGTACTTCTAAAGGTATTTACTCTTTTCCTGTGGGTATTGTTTTAGGGCCTCCCTATCGTGCCATTAAATAGCCTATTTAAAGTGGAATAGCAAAGTACTGAGCTGACACCAGAGGAATATCAAGCATAAAACATGTTATATCTTTATTTAAAAGTATGCTTAGTTCCTGCCCATGTTAGTTCTTGCCTATGTATGTACTGTATGTGTTTATATAGTAGGTAGGATATAGTGGTCATGTTAGTCGACAGATGAAAAAAATATGTTGACATATATATATATATATATATATATATATATATATATATATATATATATATATATATATATATATATATATATATATATATATGTTGCTATAATACATTTACAATTAGTGAAACATGCTTATGTTAAAGATAAGTGGTAGTATGTTGATTATATTTTGAAGCTCTATATGAGTGAACAGTATTTCACATGCAAGTGCAGTATTACTACGCTGAAGAATAGAATCTTTATGAGATATAGATATTTTGTGAACCTTGTGTTTACAAATCAAACCAAGATGCCTTTTACAATTTAAAAAACACTTCAATTGTTACCAATTTAGACAGATGATATATCCTACAATTAAATGATTAGCACTGTGTCCAGCAGTTATATTTCCATTTGGATTCAAACAAGGCTAATTTCTAAACTAAATTCATCCTATAAATATTTGTGGTGGACTTTCAGAGATCTCTTGTTCATTCAGAGAAAACAATTTTGACTGCAGAAAATGCTGAATAAACATTGGTCACTTTAGCTTTTCTAGCTGGGGACTGAACAGGTGGTTCTGTGAACGAGGTTCTTTTAACATAAGCTGTTTTGGTGGGTGCTGTCATCAGTGAGGTCTGTATTGATCTTTAAATATGCATCATTGTCAATACCCACTGCTAATTGTTCAAATAATCCTTTAAGTTCAGTACAATAAACAAACCTTTTTTTTTTTCACTTGTAAGGATCTCCAAAGCATACTGGAGGATTTGTACTAATGCAATATACATTTTGGTTGTTCATTTGTGGATTCTGAATAATAAATGAGAAATAACCTTTGAAATTGTTTGTGTATGCATCAGACAGTTAAATATCTATAGCCAGCTATTGAAAGACTTCTACAAAAAAACATAAATGTATTGTACAAGGGATATTTTTCCTTTTTTCTTATCCATTTATTTAGAAAGCTACAAACAAATGAAGAATTTACTGGTAATGAAATATTGAGAAGCTGTTACAGTAGCAGTTTTTTCTACATATTAGAGGCAAGGTTTATTTATGTTCATCCCAGTTCCTTCCTACCCACTCTCGCTTGCTAATTGTAAATGTAATTGAGATTCTAAATTCTCTTCTGGCTGCGGTTCACCATTAAGCGGAATAGAAGCTTAGACCTAAAATGGCTTTTCTTTTGTTGTATTTAGTGATAAACAAAAACCTCAATATGTACAACAAAATAATCCTTAGTAGTATTTATGTGTATTGTACATGCATTTTACTTATGAAGACACATGCATTGTGTTATCATTCATGATGAAGTAGTTCTTACTAAGGGGATATTTATAAAGGTGATTTTGACCTATTTGCAGCCATTCGATCCATCTTGCTGCGTTATCGCCATTTTTTTTTTTTGCTTTTCATCGCATTTTCGATTTCCCTCAATTTATGTAATGCTGAAGAAAATGTTATGTATATTGAAAAAGATTGATGCATTAATACCGCTACACTTTACATTACTTTCAATAGAGCTCCTTTTCCATTAATATCAATATTTCTGATCTTTTCTAAACCATCTCCATAGGGAATAATGGGCTTTTGCCCCCCCCCCCCACCCAACCAGGCAAACACTTTTGAGCGATAAAAAGAAAATTAGACAAATGATAATTGACGTTATAGCTCCTCCAATCAGATCCCTGCTAGTTCATGATTTAAGAGATCTGATTGGAGGAGCTATCATGTCAATCATCATTTAGTCCCGCCCAACCCGACTCAGGAAAGAAAAGTCAGGCTGACAGGGAAGATGTCAGAGAGAAACGCTGTATAAAGCTACATTAAAAAAAATACATATATATTTACAAAAACATTTATTTCATTAGTAAAATCTAAATTAGTATTAGTTTTGAGGTGACAGGAGCACTTTAATATTACATTACATAACATGGAGCCTATTTACTAAGACCATTTCAACCATATCAATTAGTTTCAATCCATTTCACTGTCAATTCTTGTTTCCCTGTACTTTTTGATTTCCCTGATTTACAAATTATTGATAAAAATGTTTCCCCATCTAAATAAATCATTATCAATAAATATTGATCTGTTAACAGGGGCACATCGATATTGATGTCTCTTTTTGATGGAAAAATATTTTGGACTTGGTTTAAATGATAGGACCAACTCCATAGGGAATAATGGAGAGTGGAGAATTGTTTTGGGTGCAAAAATTGTTTTTGAGCAGCTCAGTAATTAGGAGAAAACAGCAATATTGTTAAATATAGACTGTCACTCCTGCATTTACTAGTCGAAAATGTGTTAGAATTTAGTAAATGTGCCCCTAGTATTTTCTTCCAAGATCCCTGATGAAATTATAAAGGTATAGTCATTTAGATTTCATTAATTGAATAACAGAAAAATAAATTGACATGTATGTTTTTCCTCATTTTAAATTTAAACCAACTAATCTTTTTTTTTAATTTATCTACAACAGTTTTTATATAATGCCCATTAGATTTAGTTAATAAGTCACTGTTCAAAAAGTATCAATTTGACATATTCAAATCTTACTTTCAGATATAAACATACATTTTACAGCAGCCATACCTGAGCTTAATTAAATTATCTGTGTAGCCTGAATAGATGCTGACTTTAGTATTGTAAATGTGACAGATTAATAGTCAGATGGTGGCAAAAAAAATCATAACACTTTCATTGATTTACTGAAGGTGCGTGTGTGTTTTTTTTTTTTAAAGGTGGTTTTAGGTATAGATGTCAAAAGAAATGCATACACAACAATCCAAAGTAAACACAACTGCCTCTTCATAAGAGAAGCATACCCAGGATAATCTGATTAGTAGATCTGCCTAATTTGCATGTAGATCCCTGAGGGCAGACAGTGAGCATGTGTTACATTAGACAGTTATACATCACCACACACTTAGAAATCTCTCTTAAGAATATACAGCTTTAAACATACCAACTGAATGTGATGCCTTAGCTTATGAATGCATTCAGGTTGGTTCAGTCTGATGTTAATCTTTATTTTTAAATATTCACTTTATCATGTAGAAATTAGAATTCATTTTATGCTTTTTCTGCAACTTTTCTTTCAATATACACTCATTAAAGAATTAAATGTTTAATAGTCTTCAAATATATAATAGGATTTATTTGACATTCCCATACTATAAATTACACAGTAGGTTTTATGGCTTAGAATATTGTGCTTTTATATTTACTATATTTTTGATAAATGCTGTATATAAGAATCTATTTCAAAACTGGTTATGTTTTATGCTAGTTATGCCTGAGTCTGTTGCATTCAGTGTAGTTTTAATCCATCTGAATGGGATAATTTTGTAAGCAAATAAAGAAAGAAAGCACATGCGTGTAATTTTGTGGTTTGCATTTGACAGGAGACAAAATAATTTCTGCAGAATTGTATTTGTGTATATTACCTTTTACATGAACTGACGCAAAAAATTTAAACAAGGTTGCATTATATACCAGACAATCAAACTTTTCTTTCTTTCTTGTATGTATTTATTTTCTTAGAAGCATTTAAAAAAAATTGTAGCATTAATCTGGAAGCCATTATTAGGCTAAAATATACAATATTTATGCTTCTTGCTTCACGGTCTACACTGCTGAAACAATTCTAAAATGCAATTTATTAATGTATCTAATTCAAAATAATTTAGAGTTGTCTCATCATGCTGTTAGAATGGCATATTTAGCCATAGGAACTCTGAATATAAACATGGTAGCATGTCAGACAAAACACATATTAAACATAGAAAATGTGTGTTCTTTTTACGCATTTGAAATGAGATTGTAAATTGAATTACAAAAAAGTGATGTCTTTTCCTTGCAATTAAGGAAGGCTCTCTTACTAATTTTATTTGTGTATGGAAGTAAATCCATTAAGCCGGGTCCAATGCAGGTCACAACACACGTACATAATGTATATTTTTTTTGTGTCTTTACATATAGCTGCCCTGTTATATTGTACAATATTTTAGCAGTGGTTATTATACTTGTGCATTTACTCACACATAATGGTGGTGTAATTTATTGAGAGTTTACTTTGATTGATTTATTGAGATTTAACTTTTGGTGTCATAGTTATTTTTGCCTAAATTATGAATAATATACCTTGCTTAACATTAGAGTTTATATATTTTTTCAATCTGAATTTTCTGGGATAAATGAAGAAGGAATAGGTTGCTACAGTATGTTCAAATGTGTTTCCTTTCTGACTGTTCATATTCACATTATTGGGGAAACTTGTTTGTTCCATACGTTCTTCTGTGATTTAAGTGTGCATTCTTTTGCTATGGTGTATGTGTACTGTATTTTTTAACCCATGCAATGTACATTTATTAAGAAAAAAAACTAATGAGTCCTGTATCTTATGGTCTTGTAGTAAGCCGCCCCAATACCTGCTACTGAAGAAAAGCATGGACATGGAGTCCCAGCAGATCTTTTAAATGACAACTGAGTTGCAGATTTCATTAGGGAATTTCCACCATCACTGACCTCTCATCTCTGGGCATATTAAAGGAGAACTCCAGCTTGTTAGATCCAGGGGTGATTCTTAAGGGGGGAGTAAATACTCACTAATCGTTTTTCTGTGCTCCATCACTACCCATGCTCTAAATAACTCCCTGAATTTTTTCTCTTTACAGGCACTGTGATCCTCTTCACTTCCTGTTCCAGCAAGTAGAGCAAGTGCAGTAGCAGGTTTTTTTTTATGTAAAACCGCTACTGAGCTTGCTCTATTCGCCAAAGCACACATAAACAGAAAGAGAAGATGATGGCAGTGCCTGCCAAGAAAGGAAATCGGAAAGTTACTCATAAAAGACCAGACGGCGAGTATTTCCCCCGGCCTCCTTTCCTTTTCATAGTATTTGGCACTGTCATGTCACGGTCCTGCTCATGCTACATTTAGCAGCCTGCATAGAAAGTTTATATTAGTTTTATCCCGCTTGCCACTGGCAAATTCATCATAGGAATGGTACTGGTATCAGGTAGTCATGCTTCCCTAATCACTGATTAGTCAGCAGAGTTAGGGAAAACATGACTGTCTAATATCAGTTCACTATTACATATATTTTGCCAATGATGAATTTCCCGGTGATAAACAGATATTAATTGTCTGCTCATGCTGATTAAATGTGCCACTAATGGGAGAGAGGGGGTTCAGTGCAAATACACTATACCTATTGCTATATTTTCAATCAACACTGTATATTTTGGGATTGCCTTATGGGTCAAAAATATAGTAAATTCAACACTATGTCCCAGTGGCTGCATGGAAAGACACTTTACTGTCTGGTTTCTCTTTTTAACCTTGAATAGTCATTGACAAGATTCTTGAGAGAATGAGTGACATATCTTTGGGTCAATCTTAAGAAGACTCCCCTTTCATATCATTTGGCATTTTAACAAAAAACTGTTATCTTCTTAATGTTGTGCTTGGTTTCGGTCTATCTGTAGCTCATAGCAGCCAGCATTATAGTCCTAAAGATGCAAACAACTTTCCAAACAGGTAAACACCTAAAATATTCATGGTCAGCACTAGTTTCAGTTCATGCAGTTAAAGTTTGAAAAATGAGATTCTACTGTGAATTTCTTCAGAGGCCATATCCAGTCCTAGAAGTCTCTTACATCATGTACTCTATGTACCAGTAACGCTGGCTTATATAAACCTGTGCTCCCTCTGGAATTGCAAGTCAAACTGATTCTTTTTTTTTTTTTTTTTTTTTTTTTTTTTTTTTTTTTTTTTTTTTTTTTTGCATGAAAGAAATCAGAAGTGAACTGTGGAGTAAGATTTGATTGTACCCATTACTTACTGGTATATTTAATTCTGATAGCGAAACACTGACACTACTGTATCTAATATTAAGAGAGAAATAAAAAATGCTCATATGGTGGCCAATAATGTTTGTGGTTGGCTGAGTGGAATTCTGGGGTAACAGTTCTGTTGGTAGGATTACCACCCTTAAAGCATATCTTGCTGTGAATGGGGTGTGTTGTTATGTTTCAGCACCAGCATGTCCCCAGTGCAATGACTGGTTGGAATCTGTGGAGGATGTGAAGTCCTTTCCAACCCCAAAGCATGAAAGATCACTTTAAATGCTAAAAACAATAGCTATTCAAGTCAACTTTTGTGAGTTTTTGTTAGCCTCTCAATGTACCTATTTGTAAATTGACATTCAAATCTAAAGAAACCCCATTAATACAGAAAGTATTCCTCATGTTACACTTTTTGATATTTATACAGTTTGATTCTGGTCTTTACTTCTGCTTTGTTCTCATCCTGACTCTGTCACCTAAGCTATATCCGGTAATAGTTTTGACCAGTAAATAGTTGTGAGTTTGGCCATTTAAAAAGCATTTGTTACAGTATTATGTCAGTTATAGTAAGGTCCCTTGATGACAGTGTGATCCCTCCCTCCTCCAGACACACTTAACCACACAGTGAAATTTAAAACGCAAGAATGGGATGAAGGCTTATCCAGAGAAAAGTTTCTAACAGTCAAAGAGCAACTGTGTGCTGTGATGCAAGTCTTGAACAGCTGTTCATTTGTTATTATGACAGAAGCTACCCCTCAAATGTCAATACAAAGGTATGAATTGATTAGGCTATTTTTTTAAATCTAAAACAAAAGCAAAAAAGCACATACCCATAGAATTTCAATTTAGGTTAAATAATCAGTATTTTAGATATAGAAAGCCCTTTTTGTCAGGTTTCTATCATTTTGCCGCTGTGTGGCAGACACAGTAGTATTATTTGCAGAAGATGGAAATGAGAAGCATCCCTGTATTTACCATAGTTGTGTATGTTCTATAGCTATGAGAAATGCCTGAAATCACAGGTACTGTATTGCTGTCCTAGATTAACTATATCAGTGGAATGTATAGTATTGTCCCAATAATTATTACAAAGGGGTGATTAATTTTATGTTTGTTGTGTATGTAGCCTTTCCCCTTTCATTCTTTATTACTGCACACAGTTTTTCAGTTTTTTCTTTTACCTTCTGTGGTTGCATAGGACAGTAGACTGCTAATTGGATTATAGCAATGACAGAAGGTCAGGCCTGAGATGCAGATTGTGCTGTGCATGACAAAACATTGGAGAAATGTCTTCAAAATATCATTTATTGGGCTATCTATAAAAACTTCTCTTTTAAGGAAGAGTGGGAAACAGAAGTTCTGCCATGCTTGCTTGATGCTGCTTTTAGAAATACAATAATGGGTTATATAATGAAATTATTTACCAAATTCCCTGTATTAACTGTTCTAAGCACTTTTGTGTTCTGTTACTGAATCAGCTAAGAACAATATTTTATTATAAGCACAAGGAATGTACCTACAGTTGTAGCATATTTTATATTTAGTTGATTATCTTGTAATAATGATTGACACTCATATAATGGTAACTAACCGATCAACACATGTACTAACAGTCACAGCCAATTATGTGTGATATATTCTAATACAGTGGTTTAAGTGTTTTGCATTGCTTATAAATAAATCTGACTTCCTCAATTCTCTATATGATAACCCAGAGGAGTCTCAAATACTGAACCTGGTGTCAGTTTGAGTAGAAGTAGGGCATTGTCCCTTCATGGTTATTTAAATTTGGATACCTTTACATATAGCGCACAGGAGATTTTCCTGGACCCAAAATTTTCATGCCACTGTGGTAACTGTCATCCAGTATATTTGGGTCTGTTTGAGAATATAGCTTCTTGGGTTGCTTTCTTCAGTAGACTGTAAGTGAGTATCGGTTAAAATGACACCTTCCAGTGTAAATATTGAAAATGTAGCTTCTAGTAATATCAGAGTGGTTTATAAATGTCTTATTTGTGTAATACTTTGCAGAGTGAATTTTATTTCTAATATTGAGCTTGTTCAATACTCAGGGCATTTAATCATATCTGAATTTGCAGAGTATTAATTCTACTTTGATAGATTGAAGATATTGGATATTTATACATTTTTAAATTACTTGATAATTACCAGTGATCTTGTTTCTACAGTAGCAGCTTTGGATCTCTTAAAGCTCCTCCCCTTCTCTTTGTCTCCGACATCTCTGTGCTGTGTTCTTTGCTTTATCTGGTTATGTACATGTGCAAAAGCACTGCCACTATAATGTGTTGTGTGATTATAGTATAGTAGTACACCCAGCCATTGATTCTGGGCTGTAGAACTTTCTGTGGGGAAAAAGTAGAGGGGAAGGGTAGCGTATTTGCTTAATTGCGAATAGCTACTGCAGACACACAATCCTCCAGTAAGGATTCATTTGACTACAAAGTGAGATGTGTTGGAGAATTTACAATAAGAAAAACAATGTTTTCTAGGCTGTGATATCTGCCAAAGAGATTTGAATGGTAGTGCCCCCCAAATATATATGTGTGTGTGTGTGTGTGTGTATGTATGTGGGTATATATATATATATAATGGACATTCATATATCATGTATACAAATTATTTAATGTAAAGGTTGCTTGGATTTCTTTTTACTTAAAGGAGATATGAAAAGTTATTGTGGGTCTAGTGGTGAAAAAGCCTGGGTAGTCTTAATAAATCTAAAGATCCTTGTATTTTGTCCCCCACTGCTTGCTCCTTGTTTTAGTCGGTTTTCATTTTGCAGATTCCAGTGTAGCGATCCCCAGCACTTCCTGTCTTCTTTCTGGTGCACAGAAGTGGTATTGAGACCATAACACCACTTCTGCACTTTCTTGCAATGCATTGAAGAAGACGAGGCCTGTAGAGGGATCATTACAATGGAACCTGCAGGAAGGAGATTGGCTGAAGCAAGAAGAAGGAGGCATCAGATTAAAAAGATATGGATTGGTAAGTATATTGAGACCACCCTTTAGCATAGTTGTGTGTTTTTGTTTTTTGTTTTTTTTTTGACTGCTCCTTCCAATGAAGTAAACTAATCTGGATAAATTAGTCAAATCATTAGAATTTATAAAATGAAAAGTTCTGTGGTTGTCAGGTGACTTTCACTCAGGGAAGGTTAGGTACTGTATATTTACTCTAGCACAGGGGTCGGCAAAGTGCGGCTCTTTAGCTGCCTTGTTGTGGTTCTGAGCGCATCTCCATAGCCACGCCCATGACCTATGACTCTTCTTCTCATTCAATGTCAGCAGGTCATGTGATCAGGAGAGTGAGCTCCTCCACCTCTGTTGCTTGAAAAAAATTTTCCCTGCTGGAGAAGGGGTGAAATGGGTCTCTCCCCTTATAAATTTGCTGACCCCTGCCCTAGCACATCCCATTTCTTTATATGGACAAATATCATTCATAACCTGTCTATTTAGTTTGAGTAAATGGTCATTAGCTATTTGCAGTGTAGGTTTTATAATTAAATGGCAGGTACAAGTTATTAGTAAGAAAAGAACAAGATTTATTACTCCTAAAACCTTTTAAGCTGCTAAAAAAAAAAAAAGAGAATTGCAAATATAAACTATGTCCTGGATAACTTCAATCAGTGAGGACTGATATAACTGATATAATAGAAAATACTACTTGTAGCTGGCTACAAACTAACATCACATACTACGTACTAAGTAATTTTTTGTTTCTGAACGTGTGAGACATTTCAACATAAAATTGTCTTACCATTTTTTTTACAGTTACAGGTTACTTGACTCTTGTACTAAAGTATTTAGGAAAAAAAATATTTACAATTTGTTTAACCCATTGAAAGCCAGCCATTGTAGAAAGTACGGCGTTGCCTCTCTGTAAGTTGACTGCCAGACGCCGTACTTTCTACTGCTGGCAGTCAAGGGGCAGTAGCGCTCCACTGGCCTGCACAATGGCCAGTGGAGCGCTTCCCTTGGTTATTATGGGGTCTGGTCATGTGCTCTAAGGCACATGACATTGACTCTTGTGACCCGATCGGTCACATGAGCCAATAGCCTGAAACGCATGTAATCAGCGTTCCCGGCTTTGAGTTCTGAGAGGGGAGCAGCTATGGAGCCCACGATGCCTGCTGGATGGGGTAAGTAAAGCCCCCCGACCCACCACTGATGCCCCCGGACCCCCCTATCACCCACCCGCCCCAGATCTGCCCCCAACAGCCCCAGATCTGCCCCAACAGCCCCAGAACTTACCCCCGCAGCCCCAGAACCTACCCCCTCAGCCCCAGATCTGCCCTCAGAGCCCCAAATGTGCCCCCTCAGCCCCAGAGTTGCCCTCCAGCCCCAGATTTGCCCGTCCAGTGACATGTCTGCCCCAACAGCCCCAGAACCTGCTCCCTCAGAGCCCCAGATGTGTCCCCATGCACCCCTAATGTGCCCTCCCAGCTCCTGGGCATTGATTTTTCTAATTTAGTTCGTTTTGGGGGGTTTCAAGTTGTTATGTGAAAAAATACTGTTTTTACTCGATTTGTTTTACTGTTTTATCGATTTGTCCCCAAATCTGCGAATTTCAGTGGGGGTTTGCGTCCACAAATCTGTGTCCACAGCAACATGCTTGGCATGCGTAGATAGCTGATGGTGTGTGCTTTTAGAGGACATATACTTTGTGAGGGGTATTCATGATGTATAAATGGTAGTTTATCCTGAAAAACTGCAAGGTATGCATAGTTGGTTGATTTTTTTTTCTAAAATATTGTAATGCACTCATTTCA
>WMED01013700.1:3813-14309 GCA_019650415.1 Pipa parva | reverse complement strand
CTATCCGCAGTGAGATCTTGTAATCGGAGATGCTGTAATTTCCAAACTAGACAGTGATACAGATGCTCAGGAAGCTCTCTACAGTCCTTCTGTAGAACAAGGTGATATTGGGAGGGGAAGAAGAGCTTTCCTCAGTCTCTGCAGTAAGTATAGACGCTGCTGGGCTTTCTTGGCAATAGAAGTGATGTTATAGGACCAGATGAGGCTTTCCATTATTTGAACCCCAAGGAATTTGGTGCTCTTGATGATCTCCACAGTGGAGCCATTGAATGTTCAATGGAGAGTGATCAACTCACACCCTTCTGAAGTCATCAACCGTCTCTTTAGTTTTGTCCACATTAAGAGAGAAGTTGTTAGTTTTGCAGCAGTCCATTAGTCTCTGTACCTCCTCTCTGTACGCTGATACTTGTGTCATTGGCAAACCTGATAATGTGGTTCTCACTGTGCATTGCTACACAGTCATGAATCAGCAAAACAAATAACAGTGGAGTAAGAACGCAACCCTGAGGGGCTCCAGTGCTCAGTATAGTGGTGCTGGTGACACTGTTCCCAATCCTGACTGACTGAGGTCTAATGGAAGAGGTAGGAGTTCAAACCCAGAAATCTCAGCTCTCCTATCTGATGCTGAGGGTTGATGGTGTTGAATGCTAAGCTGAAGTCTATGAATAGCATTCAGACTTTTATATTCCAGGTGGCTAAGGGCCAAGTATAGGGAGGTAGAGATGGCATTGTTTGTTGAGTGGTTGGGACAATATGCAAACTGCAGGGGGTCCAGTAACAGGGGTATCTGGTTATTGATGTGACTCATGACAATCCTCTTGAAGCACTTCATGATGATGGATGTGAGTGCAACTGGGCAGTAGTCTTTGAGGCAGAACACCAGAACCTTCTGGTGTGGTTTTGAAGAGGGAGTCTTCACTATCACAGCCAGGTGTTGGTGGCTTGTAGTTAGTGATGATCTGGATGCCAAGCCACATGCGCCATGTGCCAGACGTGTGCTGGAAGTGTCTTTGTTTTTACATGCATATTTGTTTTACTGATGAAGGTTCCCCTTGCTGTTTTCAGGTCTTTTCTTGTTTTCTGTCTTGACGGCAGCATTCCCAGGTTCTCAGCAGCTCATGCACCTCTGCAGTCATCCATGTTTTCTGTTTGGGTTGTGTGATGACAGTCTTGGAGATAATAATGTCATCAATGCACTTGCTGATGTAACTAGTCACTGTTGCCGTATACTCCTCCAGGTTGATATTGTCTCTGTAATTTGCAGCTTCCCTAAACGTGTCCCAGTCACTGAGGTTAAAGCAGTCATAAAGAGCAGTGATTGCACCTGATGGTCACATTGACACCTGCTTCTTTATCAATTTGACACGACTGATAAGTGGTCTGTATGCAGAAATTAGCATAACAGAGATGTGATCTGAGTACCTGAAGTGGGGGCAGGGCTCTGCCTGGTATGTGCTTAGGATGTTAGGATAAACAAGATCCAGCATGTTCTCACCATGGGTAGTTCACATACTGGTGGAATTTAAGGAGCACAGACTTGCGGTTTGGATGGCTAAAGTCTCCAGCAACAATAACCAGTTTGTCCAGGTGTGTGTTCTGGAGCTCACTGATGGCTCCCTACAGTTCACTGAGCACTTCCCTTGTGGTAGCACTGGGGGGGGGGATGTATAACACAATTATCAGCAATGTGGTGAATTCTCGTGGTAAATAAAAGGTCTACAT
Organism: Pipa parva; assembly: GCA_019650415.1. Classification (NCBI taxonomy): domain Eukaryota; kingdom Metazoa; phylum Chordata; class Amphibia; order Anura; family Pipidae; genus Pipa; species Pipa parva. Next base: position 12,587 of record WMED01013700.1, on the reverse strand, counting down.
CTAACTGTCACAAACTCCACTAGCGATGAACAGTAACAAGAGACCCGTACAGCATTCTTACACCATTACACCATTTAGTGCTTATATAAACACATGTACCTCCATGCGATTCTTACTGCAGAGTGCTCCATCTCGGTCGGCGCAAAACAAAATGGATCTGTCCAGCTGAATTGTGCAGTTTTATATTGTACAGGTTCTCCCTGTGTCTGAGATGGCTGATGCACTTATTAGTAAAGCGCAGGTTGTTTCGTTAGACACTTGATAAAGGGCAGAAGACCTGAAACATGTAGTTTTTACACCTTCACCCAATAAAGGGTTGCAGCACAGCTGCCTGTGCATGGTTCTTCATTTCCATTATTGTGAATTGTGAAGTCTACTACGCTGTCTCAAGTTTTTGTGAAAATGAAAACACAGCAGTCACTGTACTCTTATAGATAACATGTCAACACAGCACCTTCCCATCATGCTTTGCTTTACTGCTCTCTTGTTTCTTCGATGCTGCTATATCTTAAAGTGGTCTTTTTCACTTGCTCTCTCTCTCTTTCTTTTTTCTTTTCTTTTTTTTTAATTTCATTCCAACCATTCCCTACTGTCACATTCTTAATCCCAGTTGTTTCTTGCAGCTTTGCACTAAAAGTAGGACTAGATATTTGTCTTTCCATAGCTGATATATAACACTTTCAGGGTTTCTTAGGGACTTGTTAACTGTTCATTCTACCTATGTCACTGTTCCCCTGCTGATCTATTCTATTTTAGATGAGCTCTTAGGTTAGGAGAATCATGAACAAAATGTGCTGTTTCAGGAACATTACTTTCCCTTACACTGGTTTCTTAAAAACATACATTCATTCCTTTAGCTATTCACTGAGACATTCTCTCTAGATCTATTGAATTGACTTTGATTTCTTTACCAAGAACTACAGGCAATGTTTCAGGTCAGTAAGATTAGATTCCCTGCTTCGAGTTGGAGTACACTTTGCTATCTTTTTGATTAATAATTTTGTTGTTGGCAGAAGGAAACCTATTCCAGGTTTTTTAAACAAATATGGAGGCTACATACATTCAAGGTATCGCACTTTGTGATGCTCTGATACAGCACAAGAACATTTGCCATACGCAATCACAAAACAAGAATATAAACATTGCAGAATTTAGGTAAATCTGTTGTTTCTAAATACTAATCTAATTTACTATTCTATAGCTCATGGTGTTAGACACACTCAAAGCCCTTTTCTCTGGATGACTTAAAGAATAACTATAATAATATCTAAATATAGCTCACTGTCCCCAGCATCAATAGACTACCTGTACTGAGGCACAATCAGCTTTCATCTCACAATTCTATGTCCAGGATCATGAGATGAATCCTCCCCACTGCAGCCTACTTCCTTCTTTATGTGTGTGACGTCAGTCATCACATAATACCCGCCCTCCTTCCAAATTTCATTAAATCTAACCTACTGCGCATGCCTAGCTATATTTAGGTTGCTATTATAGTTCTCCTTTAAAAAGCAACTTCCAGAACACAGTAATGGACTATTACTTTGGGTGGGATGGCAATAGGTTTGGTCAGTTTCTTGTGACATCATGGCCTATTCAGTGTCAGTGCTAGCAGTGTCATCAACATGGCATCCGCTTTTTAACATTCATATATAAGTTGTTGTTACTAATGCCTTTAATATTCCTAAATGCTGCTTCCGCTGCAGTTTAATTGAACATACCTGTTCATAGACACAAATCTTTCCCACTTCCCACATTTCCTAAATGTTTGTTAAAACTATTCTGTTTCTTTTTGTTCGAATAAATCGTCACATTCCCACATGATTCACATTCAGAAGAAATCTGTTAATCACCCTGGCTAATAAAAAACCTCTCCATGTCTCCGCACTTCAAATTATTCACACCTTTCTACCAATTTTAGTACAGTCTTCAACACATCCAATGACTCTGAATGATAAAAGACAGGGGTGTTCGTAATACAGAGAAGAAAGATAGCTCTGGCTGGGACCATTGGTGAAAAAGGCCCAGATCTACCCCTCCAGCTACTGAAAACTAGTAGTTTCCTTCAAAACTGGCGGGGCTATTGATGAATCTACACCACTAATAAATGAGGTGCTGCTGCCTTATCAATCTGCCTTCAAACTTCATTAGCACGTCCCCTACTGTGTAGCCTACAAACAAGTCTAATCAATAAAACAGTTTCAAATTGACAAGTGGTAATGCCTCTAGACCCCTGTTGTGTAATTTCCATTGTAGTCCTTTGGCAGTTTCTTCCCACCAGTAACACATATATATATTAAATGACACACACATATATACATATCTATATATATATATCTATATATATATAGATATATATATATATAGATATATATATATATGTGTGTGTGTGTCCTGTAATCTTGTTTGGGGGCTATGAATAAAATGGCAGAGGTTAGACAGTGAATAGACTCATTTAAAACTTGATTCCCATTCATTTCTACATTCAAGGTATCCATAAAAAAAAATCTTCTCTTTCATCCCTCTGTACACACACGATAACAAACGGGACCTCTCCCCCATGCACCATTATTTATTGCCCTTTCAGGGGGAACAGAGGGCAGCACTATCTTGTAGATTCCACTGAAATCCTAATTGAGTTTGTGCTTGCATTGCTCGGTCCTCTAATTACTTACCCAATGGCCCTTATGACATCATCATGACACAAATGCTGGCCTTGTTGAGGTCACATTGGTGATGTCATGTGTATGCTAATCTAATGCGCTACGATTACTGTTTCTGCTTTTGGATTTAATAAAAGAAGAAGTAATAAATGACCTCTGAATGATAATCCCTGTACCTCCCTTTGGCTGACGCTGCATATAGTCATACCTTAAATTATATTATTTTCATGTAGTTGGCTGGTGCATTTTTCCACCTGCACTTTATTCAATTAGAGTTTAAAATTATGAAGAAAGTTGATATTTTTTTTTTTTATGTAATTTTGGAACTGTTTTTCTTTCCGCATAATCTGAAAATACTGTTCTATCCCCAGCTCATTAATACTACATGAGAAAATGTGGCAGTGCCAATCTCTTTGAAATCGCTGACTTACATATTACATATTTTATCAGAATAATGTTTTTCCAAGAGAGGTTTGAACATTTTTTATATTATGACTTGTAATAGATATCCCCAGAGTACATTTACTAATATTTCAACAATGTCGGACAAAACTCATTATAATAAATGAACTGTCACATATTCTCCCGTAGTCAACCTAGAAGTATGTGCTGACTGGGTACTTTCTTTAAACTGTTTTAGAGTACTGGTAAGGATCTAAATGGTGAATTTGTACTCTTAAAGAGTAAAATAATAAAAAATAATATTAAAGTGTATTCCAAGGGTTATAATTATATTTCATTGTGATTGCTGGACAGCACTGCTTTTACCATATAGAAAATATAACATAAACAAAACATATTTGGAAATTTTCCTGCTGGAGGCTTACACGATTCTATAATTAAATTACTCCTCTTGGAGATTAAGTGACAAAACTCAAGACAAAGAGCAGAAACAAAAGAGAAGGCATGAACGGGGCTAGCTATTAATAAGATACTTTATCATGTGCCGAGTTCCTAACAGATTTTGCAGGTGTGATATTAGATATGTAAGTGTTATTACAATGACTGGGGCATTATCAGGGGGATACACATGAAACATACAGCAATTAAAATAATTGAAAATAAAATGTAAATTAAAATATAACAATGTTAAAACGGAGCAGCAAACAGAACAGTGCTTTGATTGACAAACAAATAAAATACTGAAGATCAGTGTGTTGTGGTGATTTACATGATCTTGCTAAAAGCAATTTTTGATTCAGCTTTAATTTTAAAAAAATGCATTTAAAAGGATTGTTAGACCAAGCACTGTCACATCCTGCATTGAGTAGCCAGTCTAGCTGATATTCAGTCTCATATTTAAAGGGACAGTTCAGCCTTCAACAGTTACTTGCCTGTTTATTTGTCAGTGTTAAATACAGGGGTTAGACAAAAAAACTGAAACACCTGTCATTTTAGTGTGGCAGGTTTCATGGCTAAATTGGACCAGCCTGGTGGCCAATCTTCATTAATTGCACATTGCACCAGTAAGAGCAGAGTGTGAAAGTTCAATTAGCAGGGTAAGAGCACAGTTTTGCTCAAAATATTACAATACACACAACATTAAGGGTGACATACCAGAGTTCAAAAGAAGACAAATTGTTGGTGCACGTCTTGCTGGTGCATCTGTGACCAAGACAGCAAGTCTTTGTGATGTATCAAGAGCCACGGTATCCAGGGTAATGTCAGCATTCCACCAAGAAGGACGAAACACATCCAACAGGATTAACTGTGGATGCAAGAGGAAGCTGACTGAAAGGGATGTTCAGGAGCTAACCCGGATTGTATCCAAAAAACATAAATCCACGACTGCCCAAATCACAGCAGAATTAGATGTGCACCTCAACTCTCCTGTTTTCACCAGAACTGTCCATCGGGAGCTGCACAGGGTCAATATATAAAGCCGGGTTGCTATAGCCAAACCTTTGGTCACTCGTGTCAATGCCAAAGGTTGGTTTCAATGGAGCAAGGAGCGCAAATCTTGGGCTGTGGACAATGTGAAGCATGTATTGTTCTCTGATCAGTCCACCTTTACTATTTTACCCACATCCGGGAGAGTTACGGTGTGGAGAAGCCCCAAAGAAGTGTACCACCCAGACTGTTGCATGCCCAAAGTGATGGTTTGGGCTGCCATATCATAGCATTCCTTTGGCCCAATACTTGTGCTAGATGGGCATATCACTGCCAAGGACTACCGAACCATTCTGGAGGACCATGTGCATCTAATGATTCAAACATTGTATCCTAAAGGCAGTGCCGTGTAACAGGATGACAATGGTTTTATGAACATGAAAGTGAAGTTGAACATCTCCCATGGCCCAGTCACCAGATCTAAATATTATTGAGCCACATTGAGGTGTTTTGGAGGAGCGAGTCAGGAAATGTTTTCCTCCACCAGCATCACGTAGTGACCTGGCCACTATCCTGCAAGAAGAATGGCTTAAATATCCCACTGACCACTGTGCAGGACTTGTATATCTCATTCCCAAGATGAATTGATGCTGTATTGGCCTCAAATGGAAGCCCTACACCATACTAATCAATTCTTGTGGTCTAAAACCAGGTGTTTCAGTTTTTTTGTCTAAACCCTGTATATGCATTTGCAATTTTTATTTATTCATTTCCATTAATTTCTTTTAGAAGCTACGTCTCTCTGTCACCAACTTACTCTTCAGCAGTTCAGTTTGATTGTAAGCCAGGGATTTGACTGAAAGGCTTGAGAATTAGAAATAAACAATCAGAATCTTGCAAGAAGGTAACCTCACAGAGCTGCTGCTGAGAAAAACCAATTAGAATCCTGCAGGTGTATGCCATCATGGAGTTACCGACATGGGTGTCCACAGACATCATGACACCACGGCCACGTGACGCATTGGGAGCAATCAGAAGCTCCCAATGCACTGGGACAGGACAGGACAGAGAGGTGCATCCCCCTCTTAATTTAGAAGCCTTGGGTTGGTGACCTGCTTCTTCTCATCAGCTGAAGATGAAATAGTTGAGATAGAAGGAGCTTCTCTAATGCTCTGAAATGGCTGTAAAGGCAAAAAAATATGAAAAAAGTATATAATATATATTGAAAAAAAACAATGTATTTAGCAGTGAAAATGACATGTGAAAAAACTGTTGAAGACTGGACTGTACTTTTAAATGCAATCATTCAGGTAGGCGTGGTTTAAAAACCAACCTTGACAAGTTAGCTTCTAATAACTGATTGATTGCATATACAGGCCCTCCTGCCAACTTTATTAGACTGCAGACAGAAAAGGATCTATAAGAGGCTCTTTTTATTCCACTGAAAACCAAGAAATTGAAAGGGATTTTGTGGAAATCAAGAAGGGGGATATAGCAATATGTCATGCTTCAATTTACACTGAGATTTGTAGTTATGCTAGAGAACCTTTTTAAGCTTCCACGGTGGATACTGGAAACCAAAGTGCTGGATATTCCATTATAGGCACGGAATGTTTGGTGTATTAGGCCACACCCACTAGTCACAACCACTTGTGCAAATTACCAAAAAAACTATGCAGTGAACTGACATGCTTTATCTGTGTGACTCATAACTGAATGCAAAAGTGAAATCACCAATGTCAGGTTCATCACTAAGGACCTAAGTACACAAAACAGAAATGACTATATTATTGATTTCTTTGATTCCTTTAGATTATGATTATGATGAGATTAGGAGCCACTTAACCGAAAATTTACCTTAGAAGCCAACCCATTTGAAATATATTTTCTAGATCTAAGTAAGACGAGTAAATTACAAACTAAGAAATGGAAAAAAAACCCCCAGCAATTACTACATTTTAAAAGCTGTCACAAAGAGAAATGATTAGCTAATATCCCCACTAAACAACTTTAACTTAAATGTTTCATAAGATTATACTTCGAAAATAAACAATGTATACAACAAAACAGAACTACTAATTCGCTTCCCAGAAAGAGAAGTCAATTCCTAAAAGCTTCCCTTTCTCTGAGTTATTTTTCCACCACAAATAAGTCAAACTTAAGTAAATTGTTGAGTAACTATGTCTATTCCAATGGGATTATGATGGCTGTAGATAAAAATTCACCATTCAGCGAAGTGAGCTCCGAAGCCTTCAGCTCACTTCGCAAATGGTATTATGCGCATGCTGATATCCTGCGCGCAGACATCAGCGAGCGCATTAAAGGGATTCCCGTCTTGGCGAGGCAACTCTTTTGGTCTCGCCGAGACAGGAATCCCTTTAATGCGCATGCTGATGTCCGCGCGCAGGACATCAGCATGCGCATAATACCATTTGCGAAGTGAGCCGAAGGCTTCGGAGCTCACTTCGCTGAATGGTGAATTCCCCCCAAAGACTTCCAAGTCTACACAAGAACACATAATTAAAGAATTCATCTCTGATGCAATAAATGATAGATTCTACATTGAAGGTCATTTAACTAGTAACTGTACAAGTATAATCTATATTGCACAGAGTACAAATGTGAGGGTAAAAAAAATCTATAGGAAAAGCGAGTAGGAAAGTGAAAAGGAGAATATTAACAACATTCTGGGAAAAGAAGAAACTTACATTTATTCTGTGTGAACATTTTACTGAGCGTCGGGGTGAAGAACAGAGTCGTTGAGGACTTTTTTTTTTGCCAACTGTCAAAAGGTTCCTGAAAGGAATAAAAGACAAGAAAAATTACTTATTTCCAAAAATAGAAGATGAATAAATACAGTAAAATCTCCTGGAGATCTACATAAAGACATTGATCTCTTGATCATTTATGTAAATAATAATAATAATAGAATTGAGGTTTCTTTATGACTTGGAAATATAGCTCACTATATTTTAGATATTTGTCTTTCTTTTTATTTTTTTCAACATTATAATATTTAATAATAATAATAAATAATTGTAAACACAAACAACATATGTTGATGGACAACCTTATTAAGCAGCAGACAACAAGGAGAGCATAATGTTATTTACAGTACTTTGATGCATTGTACTAAATAAAGAGTATACAATGGTTGGATGTCGGGTGTCATTGTTTCGGTAAGAGCCAACGCAGAGGACTTTTATCAGTAAAGAAAGAGGGGAAAGGAGTGAAAAGGATTATGGGAAACGGAATGAAATTTGCATAAAGCTCGATGGGACTTTAAAGTAAGACAATGTAAGAATGGTGATTATCTAGATATTTATAACAAGGCAACCCAATTAAGGCCATATTTCCACTGTTTGTTACAGGGTGGCATGAGCAATAACTCTTCAAAGTGATGTATTTGTTTCACCTAATGATACATTTCAATGATTGGGAGTGGGGTAGATTCCTTCCAGTGTAAAAGGATCAATAATTTAGCTACATCCTATAATAGTGCCTGTAATGAGCTTCGAAGCAAGAGATTGGTTCGTGGATAGGGGCCAGGCAGGCTTGTCTAGGTTCATTTAATATCCCAACACAAAAGAGAAATTTTGGGGCTTATTCATGAAAGTGTAAACAATCATGTAAAGGTCTAAATTCACATTTATTCGCCACTTTACGATCTTCATATATTCAGCTAACTCTGTGATGTGGCATATTCCTGATCGCGAATTTATGACAGCTGTGAACTTCCAGAGCATTTGCATCACTTTGCGTGCGCAGGTAGTTATGCTACTCATCAGGCTTCGGAGTTTTTTGCAGTAGCAATTCTACAAGGCATACTGGGTCACATTTGACAGTTTTACTTTGTCTGATCAAAATGGTGAATAAGGCGGCTGATGGCAGGAATACTACTATCTGACTGACTGTGCCACACGATGCTACTGACACCATTCACTTCTCTATAGGAATCCTCTGTAAGGTGAATGAGTAGAGAATTCACTACTATCAGAACATAGCAGCATGAAGCGATGAGGATTCACATCAAAAGTTGAATTCTTACTTTGATGAATAAGTCCCACAATGTTAAAATCCTTACTTCAGTAGAAGAGAAAAGAATCACGACACCAAATATATGAGAAAGGATCTACGGTAAGATGTTGACAGAAGCAGATTATAATAGGGCGATATAATCATCTGCACAGGAAGAGGAAAGGGGTTGACATCTGCACAGTATGGGGCAGGGGAGCAGCTGCACAGTGTGGGGCAGGGGAGCAGCTGCACAGTGTGGGGCAG
>WMED01013698.1:1794-14311 GCA_019650415.1 Pipa parva | reverse complement strand
TGTTTCCAGACACTTGCCAAGGTCTCCTTCTGAACTTAGTATTTATTCCTGCTCCTGACAGAATAAACTTAGCCTTTGCTCCTGTTCCTAACGGAATAAACTAGCAGTTTATTCCTTGATCCTGACAGTGACAAAACTTTGGGTATTCATCATCAAAGTGCAAATTCACACAAGGTATACTGGTGTAAATTCACTAATTTGAAGTCACCAGATGAAAGTGGTAATTGGTGAGCTGAAGGCAGGGTTCCTGCTATTAATTGGCAATATTTTACTCAAAAACAGGCAATTAAGCAACCCCAGATGTACACACCTGAACTAGAAATTTTCTACCATTGTAATGAATGAATGTATAAAAAACTGGTGACTATTCTGCGATAACAATGGTGAGAATACTGGCAATTAAATGGTGATTATATACCATTCTATTAATAAATTACATAATACATTAATGCAGTGTTTTCAACCTTTTTTCTTCAGGGGAACCCTTTGATGTAATAAAATTTCTGGAGGAACCCCTAGAAACCCTAGAAATCTCATAACACGTGTGACGTCATTGACGTCTACATATGTGACAAGTCACAGAGGGAGGATCCAAGGCTGTGATCTCTCTCTCTGATGTGTCGGGTTATTATGCTGATTGCTAATGATGTGGACTCAGTCCCTGCTAACAGTGATCACTGTCAGATCACTGTTAGCAGAGACTGAGACCGTATCACTGAGAGATCGCTGTCAGATCACTGTTAGCAGGGACAGAGATCGAATCATTAGCTATCGGCATCATTACCCGGTTCATCAGAGAGAGAGATCGATGCGATCTCTCTAATGAGCCGGATAATGATGTCGATCAACCAGTGTGTCGCGGAACCCCTGGGTTGTCCTTGCGGAACCCTTGGGTTCCACGGAACCCCGGTTGAAAATCACTGCATTAATGTATTATTATATTAATACATGTATGTTGTCTATTTAAGATGATATCACTTTGCAAAAATACACCTATTTAAGTGAAGTTTGCTACAACAGAGCACTGTTCCTATTCCCAACTGTGCAAAGAAATGTTTACAAAACTTTTTTTTTTTTTTACATTTAGTGAATTGTGACATGTAACATTTTCACTTTGTTAAATACACCATACAGTGTTTAGTTAATATTTCATTTGAGGCTGTCAGGACTGCATCCCATTAGCCTTTCCTCCAGGCCCTCTACTGCTACTGCTGACCAGAACATTTTTTCAGGATCTGTTTATTCTGCTCACAATGCAGATCTATGTTTAACAACCCTTTAAAACCACGGTCTGTAGTAATCTCTAGTAGAAAATTTTATTTGTGAGGAAATTCTATCAATCTGTCAAGAAACATTTCAAATCCTTCTGTTTTGAAAGTCTTAGGAATATTTGTGCTACATGTATCTTTTCTATGGTACCTGAGATACATAAATTCCATATAATCACTTTACAAAGCTTTATTCTTCAGCCTGCAAGCCTCTGGCACAAGTTTACACTTACCTGCTTATGCTTAGATGTGACTATGCATACACTTCCTTTCCACATTTCCCACTAGAGTGCACTAATAGCTTTCTTTATTTCTTCTGTAAGCTTTCTGACATTTTATTTTAGTCTTCCACACAAGAATATATTTGTCTTACTATGGTTTGAGAATTTTAACTCCTACCTCTTTTTTTTTTAGTATTGTTTTCATAAACACAGGAGGGCTATTCATCAAGGTCCAAATAGACGCACAGATGTCTGTTCCCCACTTGCCCAACTTCATGTATTTAGCAAACTTTGTTATGTGGTAAATTCGAGCCTAGTTTGACAACTTACAATAGTCATGGACTTACACACCTCTTCACATCACTTTGACCTATTTAACAAGTGTTAGAGTGTGTTGAAGTGGCAAATTTGGCAAGGTGTACTGCTAAAAATGATCTAGACTCCACCAGCTGAAAGTGGCATAGTAGGGGGCTGATGTCAGAGTTCCTATTTGGCATAAGGCAACTGTACACTCAAATGCCAGACATAGCAACCTAGGAATAGCATCAAATAAAAAGGAATGGCAGGGTTGTAATGTTGACGAGCAGCCAATCAGTATTAATTATTTTCCTTTGCTCCTGAGGAAGTCATTCAGTTTGGAGTGACGAAACGCGTTGGGCTATATTTTTTTACAGTTTTATTGTGCTGTCTGCTCATGTCCTTGCGGTATTTGGCTGATCATCAGCGTTTTTTATACCCAACCAATTCCTTCCGTTTGATGCTGGATGTACCTGTCTATTGTTTGTGAGTATAATATTTTATTTTGATTTTATTACTCATTAAAATTGGATTACACTATGGAGGTCTCTCTCTCTCTGTTTATAATATCTGAATTGATGACATACATCTGAGTTTGAGATATACCTGGATTGACCCTTCATGTCAGATTGCGGTCTACATATATACTTAAGACTGATATTTCATCTGGTTCTGGTAAGCATCTAGCGAGCACCATTTGCACACAGTGGTTTTATTCAAGGCATTTGATTGATATTGTTATGAGCTTTCTACACTTTGGAAGTTGGACACATTTTACTCTCATATGTGCTTTGGAACGTTTGGCCTTTTACTTATTCACATTTGTATATCACAGTTAATGCACTATTAGGTGCTTTTTATTATTTGCGCTTTCTTCACAGAACATTTGGTTGTGAGTTTCAAAGGTTATAATAGGAGTGTAAGCGCATTCCCTAGAAGAAAGTTGCACCTGGGATTTGTCATTTTTTGGACTTTACTTTGGACTTGTGATTATTATTATTATTATAAAAAAAATGTTTTCACTTTTTGGCAATTTTCACACTGTATATTGTTTTGTGGTGTTGTAGAACTGCTGTTATACCTTTTTTGTTTTTATTTATTATTCTAAGAAAGATACACTTGTGACATTTTCTTCTTTAATAAATGCATGGGAATCAAAGGAAAATGATGTCGGTTCACTATGCTTAGCTGAATTCCTATCACTACACACCACTACATATCCTGCTACTGTCTGTCTAACTAATCCTGACCACACATTGAAGAGTGTCCATCACTGTTCTGTTCTTTACCGGAATCTACTGCTTAGTAAATAAAGAGTAGCAAATTTGTTTCTGTTGGAGTGTAGGGACATGAGTGTGCTATGTCTGGTGAATTCACCTGTTGATGAATAACCCTTTAATTGGTTTCATTGGTTGCTAAAACTAACTTTTGGTAAATTAACTTCCAATGGGAAACTTTTAAGTGTTCTATCCATGCTAACAATTTCTGGAATATTATTTTTGGTAGTGAAACTTATACTAAAGCTTAAAGGGGAACTATAGTCAAATTACATCTTTATATATGCAGTACTATACCTTAGTGAGAAGTGTTTCTCTCCAGTAGATGTGTAATAAATTATCCTGCTTCAGATGAAACAGCACTGGAAAACTCCCTCACCAGGAAATGTGTGTGTGACGTTTACCGGCCAGTTTTCCATGAAAGGTTACCCTCCCCAGAACATTGCTTAATGTGTAATGTAACACCAGCGCACAAGTAAATCTCCTGCATTCCAGTAATGTAAACAAAGCATGGCTAATGAGGCCAAAAGGTCAGCACACTGCTTAACCAATAGCAGTCATGCAGCTTTTTCTTTTTGTGTTTAGCAGTTATATCACACACATTTCCTGATTTGGAAGTTTATCAGTGCTGCCTCATCAATCATTCTGCTTCAGATGCTTCAAACATCTACTGGGGAAAAACTCTTTTCACTAAGGTATAGTATTGCATATGTAAAGATGTAATCTGACTATAGTTCTCCTTTAAGATTTAAAATTCACCATTTAATTACTTTTATTTGTTACTGATACAGCTCCTAATGTGCTGAAATGTTGCAAACCTGGACTGTCTCTTATTCCTCTTTTTCTCTTTGTACTTGTCTTGTCAATTTACATGATTTATTGTTCATCTTATGTTCATGTATTTAATGTGAAAACTGTCAACTGCAGAAGGCACAACAAAGTTCTTTGGTTCTGGAACCCTCTACACTTTTCACCTGATCACCAGCAAAGAAATTTTTGAACTCGGTACCTCAAATGTTTATTTATACTGGCTATTTGAAACCTTGTTCGCTGCTTATTTCATTTGCTATTCATGTTGTCATGTCTTTGTAGCTCACACAGTTATATATATTATAGATTTTTCTCTGGAAAGAATACACAGGAAGGGGACTATACTGATTCCTACAAATGGTAGGAAGTTAGAGAGTGAGTTGTTAGATAACACTATTCCTAGAGTGGTGTCAGAAAGAGGAGATCACCTTAATGGGAGCAATGGGAGCATTCCACCTAAAACCTTGATGGAAAGGTTAGCCTTTTATGACATTGAAAGAAATAAAGAGAGTTATTACCCAAGACGTTAGGAACCCCCAATAAGAGTGTAGAAAACCCCAATGTATGTGAAAAATGAATTATACTTTACTACCTAAGCAAATGTGTTAGGGGTATATTCAAGAGGACTCTCCCAAAAGTTCTCTAACCACTTGTAAAACTATTCATGTATTCAAAGTTTGTCAAGGTAGCATATTCAGTAAGGTGTTCTGGGCTACATTTGCCGGCTTTATTTCACACGATCAAAGTAGAAGTAGGAGGTTGATGGCAGGGCTCTTATGTGATGTAAAGTGACTGTTTCCTTTCAAAAGTGAAAATAAAGACTGAAGCTAAGTGACTGCATGAGCTAGGGATATGGTAATATAGAAAGGCATAATATATTCAATTAATACAGTTAATGTAATGTCGCTGCATTTTGCTATTATGGTTGAATTTGCATCACTACACATCACTCTACATCCTACTACTAACAACCTCATCTGATACTGTTCACTATGGAAAGTGGATTAGGAGTAGTGAAATCACAACTATCGGAACATAGCAACTCGAAGTGATGCAAATATGCTTCTACCGACAAATTCACACATTCATGAATAAGCCCCAAAAGATTAATACTGAGGAATTAACAAAACATTTGCTGTCATGTATGCATTTCACTTACTTAAATCCAGATTGAACATTCATTATACATTACCTTAATTTGTCTTAGAAATACTGATTAAAATGCACAATGTCATATGAAATTTTGCTAAATTGCAATTTATCCATGAAAAGTTTGGAAATGAACAATAAATATGGGATAGTCAGAAAATGCATTTTAGACAAAATAATACCCCCAAATGAAAGCTGCTGTTAATATAAGTAATGAAATATTAATAAGGTGCAACCGTCATCAGACATTAATGTGTAATGCGCATTGATAATATTGGTAGTTGGTTCACTATATAAGGCTGCAAACTGATTTAAGGCAAATCCTAATTTGTCATGGCAAGTGCTAAGAATTTTTATTTCAAAAGTGAAAGGAACAACATTTTCTACGAGTCGAAATAGATTCTGGTTGATTTAATATTTTTTCAGCAACTAACGGTAATGAACACATTCAAAAAGTACTTAACAACTATTAAAGTTCCCAGTAAGTAGCACATAATCACTTCAGCCTGATGTGTTGTACTTCACAATGAATCCCTAATTTCTGTTTTGTCATTTCAACAAGAAATGGAAGTCTGTTACTTGTGGCGGTAACTTCACTATATTTTTTGGGCCTGAAAATTTAAAAGACTGTAAACTTGACCAAATATAGCTAAATATGCTAAATAAAAAAAAAATTAGATTTCTGAAAAACCTAAAAAAAAACCAGGTATTATCAAAGACCACAGTAAAGCCATCGTGAATCACATCTCCAAAATGTCTAATTAGAAGTCTCTAGCATAACTCTTATAATTTACTTACGAACTTATTTTCTCCATTCAGGTAGGCTTATTCTGATGAACATAATGTGGTGCATTTATGAAATAACAGAGCTAAATATTTGGAGCTTACAGAAATGAATTTTCAGTGTACGTTTTTGAGGTTTCCTTTAACCTATTTTCCTGCACTACCTACAGTGTTTAAGACATTTCCAATATGCTTATTCTAAAATCTTTTACCAAATTGTTGCTCAAGCAGCAGCTGATTCATTTCCCTTCTCCCTTCCTCACTGCTCCCCCCAGTGGTGGCAAGTTGCTTTCTGTTGTCTGGTGACATAAAATAGTTGCATTGTTACTGGACAGCCAGTGGGCAGCACTGCAGCTCCTAGTGCCTGCTTTCTTTTCTACAGCTGACTCAGATTCAGTGCAAAACCATGCAGCACCTGATCGTCTGTTTCAGTTTGTGTCAACAGGAAACGCAGGCACTGTAGAATAAACGGTGAAATATAATGGCCACTCTGATCCTTTCTAGTGCATAAATGAATGAATACCTCTTTAGTGCAATAAGTGGAAGAATGGGTGCCAAGAAGTTGATAACCCAGTCCAGAAGCTATAGCAAAGCAGAAACTCTAGCACTCCCAATAATAAAATCACTTAAGTTTATTAATGAAGTTAAAATCCAGGACCTAAAGTACAAAATAAAATAAAATCAAGATAGCACCTCCTAATGCATTTCGCGCCATGAGCGCTTAATCATAGAATGGTGTGCAAACAAATTACATGGTTTAAATAGTTAACAAAGTACCAGGGCAGCGGAACTTTGCCACTGCAGAGTAAAGCCAAGAGAACAGACAAACTGAATATCTGACACATATTCAATAGGTATATTTCATGTCTCCATCTTTGAAATGTAATGTTGGTACACTATTTAAATCAAAACCAATTTTGGACAAATGTTATAAAGTCTAACAACACACAGGTTGCATTCCACTTCAATGTTTTCTACAATAAATCATGGCTTAACTTTATCATAGCTTTCAACTTTATACTGTTTAGTGCAAGTGGACCACAACCAGGATCTACAGCAAGCATTAACCACAAGAGCACAATAAATCCACAAAATACATTACCATATATATTACCATACACAGTGCAATCCACACACAAATGAAACTTGTGGTTCAACAAATTGATAGAGCAGGAATAACTAACAGTAAAGAGTATCAACTGTGGAAAAATGATCTTACAACTTGATACTACTTAAATTGATTGAAGTGACCAGGGTGCTTCTTTTGGTGGATCTAGAACAGGGGTTATTACTATGGAGGCTTTCACTGTGCCCCCTCACTGCTCACAGGATGCTTCACCAAGAGTTCACTATTGACCATATCAGTTTACTTGCAGCATTTGGGTCCCTGACTTTGTATGAGCTGCTCCAGTATACTCTTTCAGACTTTTCCCATCTTTTTCTCCTTAGAGGGGTTACTAGTAAGAGGAGACCATGGAGACCATTTATCAAGCGTTTTGTTGAGTTTTATGGATCAAAAATAACTTTTTTAATGTAAAAAAAATGCACAAAAAGTGCTTTTCTACATGACAAAAACAGCATTTTAAAATAGGCGACACCGGCATAATAAAATAAACACCGTTCCTCCAGTATTAGGCCCTCAAAAACTTTTTCAACTTTGATAAATTCCCCCATGTGACGCAGTGTGGCTTACACACTTTCTCCAGTCCCAAACACATATGACATTAAAGTGCAAATGACCTAGTCTAGGATACAAGTTCTAAAAAGGAACAAAATGTAAATACTGAACAAACATATATACCAATAAATATAGATTTATATAATAGAAATAAATATATATATAATCATTTATTTTTTTAGAAGATATCCTGTTCTAAGCCTAAGCAGTTGACTACCAAGATATATTAAACTACAGGATTAACTACCAAGTTGTTAGTGTTTATATTGCAAATACTTTAACAAGCCTGTAAAATAAGCTATGTGTCCCGATTAGGAAAACGACATATGGTTATGCTTTGTACACCTGATAAAAAGCCATAGCTCAAAACATGTTGTGTTGGAACAAAATGTAGCTACACTCATTTTTGGCTGTTGCAGTGCCATCTATCTTTTACTGAATACTAGTTTATGGGCCAGATGAATCTTGGAAGGTGGCAGTGCTTATGTCTGCATAAATCCACACCTTTTAATCTTTCAACTTTATTCTCACTTTTTTAAAACAAATATTTTAACAATAGTCTCCCTTTAAAGGTCGGTCATGAGCAACTTAATCCTAATACATACTGTAAAGATTTTAAAGCAGCCTATTTGCACAATTTTTTGGAGGACCAAAGATATTCAGACCTGTTGTATTTTGTCTTATGTTTTTACTACCATCAAGGTTTTTAACCTTATCTCTTGACTAGAAGAATCGTCCGGTGAAAAACCTCTACATTTACTTCGGTTAAAGGCAGATGCAAATTTCTGGGTTGCTAGTATATGCTGCATTGTATACATAATTCATCTTTGGTACAAATCATGTATTCACAATCAAGTAAATCGCATCCTGTTTCAGATGAACTTATTGGATATGAATTTTATTATGCATTTCCTGCAATCACAGAACAGGTGTGGAGTGCCGCACTTTATTCTGGCTGGATAGAAAAGGAACAGTCTAGTGCAGGACACACTATTACCAAGCAAGTCATAGGTTAAATATACTCACTCGTTCCCTTTTGAGATGGAGCAGAGGATCCCTTTGAGGTGTAATCCAGACCTTAATAACCTCTAGTGCTTAGTTCGCTGTACTCCAGTCTGTCGTTAGAAATTTAGCGCATGTGTAAAAAGTACATGCATACGTGATGATGTTGCGCCTGAACGTCATCATGTGACATGCGAAAAGATGACTTTGTGCCCTAACATCACATGGTGACGTCGTCGTAGGCTCAAATAGGTTGAGAACTGCGGCACTAGGGGTTATTAAGGTCTGGATTATACCTCAAAGGGGGTCCATTGCTCCATCTCAAAAGGGAACGAGTGAGTATATTAAACCTATGACTTGCTTGGTAATAGTCAAAAGGGTCACTAGATTGTCCATTTTCTATCCACCCAGAGTAAAGCGAGGCACTCTACACCTGTTCTGTAATATGCACTATTTACTGTACTTGTGCAATAGAGATGCAAGCTGCTCACCTGGGGAATCGATACATAAAGAAACTACTATTTTCCTTGACGTCTACAACCATACGTGCAAGTGTTCATGTTAAAACTTTTTAATTCCTGTAATCAGATTGGTTTTGCATTATGGGATTTGCTTTGACTTAAAATTCAAAGTCCATTGTGGAAGAAGTGTCTAACACTAATCATAGATCAAATCCATGTACTATATAGCTTATTAGCAGTTAATATGTATTTAAGCTGTCTGGTTGCACTTGAACCTGCACAATCTGGGATATGCAGCATCTAAAGAAATTGTATTGTGTACTTTTATATTGGTGCTAAAGTGATGACCATTTTAAGTATAATGTAAGAGGGTTACTTGGGAAGAATTTCCATTTTTTTCCTAGGCAGCTGTCCAAGCAAACACATTTTATTCACACACCTCAACATATAGGTAATGCTTACAAGAGTACTGTTCTCTCTGAACGAATATGCATAAATGACATGATTGTACCTGATATAGTCTTTAAATAATGCTTAAATCTAGAAATGATCTTTAACAGAACACTGCTGGAAGAATCCCATTTTCATATCATAAATTGTGCTGATTAGAATGTTCAGTAAAGAATAGAGGAAATGATTCTCCGGCACTCCGAGTATGTTAAAAAACATCTTTTTTATTGTCACGCATGTTAAAACCAAGAACATAAAAGCGGAAACCTGCACCAGGTGTCATAGAGGAATCATTTCCTCTATTCTTGGCTGTGACAAAGTCCTTCCCTTCTCCCGGAGCACCCGGCTGATTTATGCCTTCTTGACTAGGGAGATTGAGCGGTCTTGATTTTCTCATATAGAATGTTCAGTACACCTGCATCTGATTGAACAGATGAACAAACCAGACTAACTGGTGTACAATGGAATTTTTCTATGAGAGATTATGATAGGATGTGTAACTGTTTATGAATATAAACTATTTTGCATTGTAATTTAATGTTTACAACTATCAAGGTTAGCTTAAGTGTTCATGTACATTATTAATTAACCTTGATTATAATATGTGTTTGATGTCCTTTCAGTTTGGGAACTGAATTACCCTTAAAAGAAAACCATTGGCATTGTTCAAGCACTTACAGTTGAGCTTTTCTACACAAAAAGGATCAATGTTTCACATGGTTTCACTTAATTAATACAGATGTTGTTTGCAGAAGTCACACCTTAACAGGTGGAAAGTGAGAGGTTTAACATTTTTGTACCAATGCTGTGGAAAATAAAAGATGATTTACTGGCACTGAAATGGTTAAAGTAGAAGTGCACGTATAAAAACTGACAGAAAACAATCCAACCAACGAAACTGAAGACTAAAAGCAAGGGCAAAAAAAAAAGAACACTTCATTTTTATTTAGAAAAGACAAAAAAATGAATTGATGAAAAAGCAGTAAATCTGAAAAACAAATCCAGAGGAGCAAACTAACTTTAGCTCCCACAGCTGATATCTTGTGCCAGCGGCTTATACAGCTTACTTTATATATTGATGTCATGATTGGATAAGAATAAATGTAGTTGCCAGTTCCCTTTCAATAGTGACTTCCTCATGAAACACTCTTTTTCTTTTCCCTTGTGACTGACTTCCCTTGGAAAAATTCTTCTGACAGCTCTTCTCACCTCATTCTACCTCCAAACAATATTATATCACATTCTACACAAACCCTTTCTGCTATGTGCAACACATGTGATGCTTCCCATTTCAACTAATCTCTCCATGGTCCAAAATTCCACAACTTTCTCCTTTTCCCCTCCTACTTTTTCTTGTTTTGTAACAAACACAACATCTATTCTACTCCTTATCCCTCCCCTAGCAACCATATCCCCCTCATTCCTCCATCCTTCACTTGCTATATCTATTAGACCTGTATTCAGTGCTAGCTCCTCTAAATATCTCCGTTCTTCATCACTCATAGGGTGAAATTTATTAAAGACGAATTTTGAAATTTCGATCGAATTTTGAAATTTTGAATTTCGATAAATTTCGATCGAAATTTCAATTGAAACTTCAAATTTTTGATTGAAATTTTTCAAAATTCGATTGAAATTTCAAAATTCACCTTTAATAAATTTCACCCAAAGCCTACACGTCACACTTACAGTGAAGTACACAAGTATGGTTTTATTTATTGCTTTATTGATTACTCTAGTCTTCCTCCACTATACTATGTGGAACATGCAGTACTCCTTATTTTCTTTTTCATGTTAACTTGTCTCTTGGCCAAATATAAATCTGCTTTCCTGCCTTTAATGCTGTCATAGAGCTAGTCTTTGGTAACGTAACAATACATACATATACCAAAACTACTTTTAAATCCATTATTTCTTTCACTTCCTTATCCCCTTACACCTTCTTTCTCTTCCCTTTTTCTATTTCTTCTCTTTTTCCCCTTCACTTTTCTCAAGCAACTTCCCTTTCTTTTTCCTTCTATTTATTCTTTATCTTTTTCCTGACTCTATCTGGCATCCACAGTCACGGGAATATATTTAGGCAAAGCCTATTCCAAACCTCCAGAGAAGCAAGGCAAGGGTACCAACCAGCACTGAAAATAAGCAAATAAGCACAAACCCACAAGCTGCTTAACTGCATTTCAAAGGGACATTCCCATTTATTGGCAGATATTTAAAGACAATCTTTTGGGGATTGTATCCCCTATTTCAGGTTTGTGGGAATTTCCCCATGTAATGCAGTTGAGCAGCTTGTGAGTTTTTGTCTGTCTGACTTCCTGACACAATACAATGCTTCCTCTTTACTTTCCTCTCTCCCCTCCCCCTTTACAATTTGCCATTTCTCTTTCTCTTCTGCACTTTCTGCTTTTGTTGAAGGAGCTTTTTCCTGTAAACCCCCTTCAACCAATTCTCTCTCTACTCTTTTCTTTGATCTAAATTTCCTTCACTTCTTTCTTTATCCTATTCTTTCCCCCCACCTTACTATCTCTATTCATTTTTCCTCTGCTCAAATCTTGGAGTTATGGAACCAAATTATTCCATGTACATATTCCTGAAACATCCAGACAAATTGTGCCTAATTCTGTCCCATACCTTTCCCTCTGGGCATTTCCCTCTATGTAACTTTATTCTGTGTTTGTCTTCAGCCACTTTCTGTTTCTCCAAACCTACTTCCTCTCGTCCCTCAGCCGCCTTTGTTCGTTTCATCTCTCCACCTCCACTTATTTTTTCCTTACTGCTCCTCACTGTCCATTTTCTCCATCTTTTGATTTCTATTTTGATTTGCCATTTCACTGCACATTGGTATTAACTTTTTCCTTTTTTTTTTGATTAATGCCTTCTTTCTTTCCATAGGTTTTCCTGAGAACTATTATGCCACACTGTTTGCAGTGACCAATAAAAAGTTTCTTCATCTTGATTTTATCTTTAGATATATTTTCTTTTTGTTTTTCACTAAACATTTTCTCCGTTCTGTAGATTTGCACTATTTTGTACAATTTTACTTGCTTGCCCAAGCTCTCAAAAGCTTGGTCCTCCACCAATCATAATTTCTACTCAGTTGTGTTTTACTAAAATTTGTGTG
>WMED01013697.1:119-14311 GCA_019650415.1 Pipa parva | reverse complement strand
AACACTGACCTATCCATTAGCAAACCGTGCTCATTTTGCTAATTAACTTTTAATATCCGATAAATATGTTTTTAATCCTCACAATAAACCCTGTTTTGTTGTCCTCGATGAGACATTGAAACTATGAGGATTCACTGAACTTGTATAACTAAATACAGAAAGTCAATGTCCAAATTGTCATGTTAGTTCAGCAGTAATTCCAGTATTCAAATAAATACTGTTTACTTTATCTTTTGCCTTTTAGGTACCCGCTGGAATCTCAGGGCTTCAATCAGAAACCTTTCTGAAATTTTGGTCAATGTACCTGCATGGAGCAGTTTGAATATGAGTTAAAAGAAAAAAGGACTTCATTTATCTTTAGGTGGCATCATGTATGTTTGCTTTTGATTGCTAACAAAATATTGCAATATATATTTCATTAAAAATACTATTTTAATTCGGCCCTTATTTTTTTTTAAATAAGAAAGCAATGTATTGATTGTGTTGCTATAAAAACAATAGAAATTATTTAGTAAAATATTTTTTTTCATATGGATGTTGTTTTGTATTTTTCTCTAGCAAATAAGATGTGTGTAATCAACTGTTAATTTTCAAATTGTTTCCCGGTGTTGCTCTCATCTCATGATTGATAGGCACACCAATGCCCAAGGAATTATGGTAACTCATTCAAGTTTTAAAGGGGATTTATACGGCTTAGAAGAAAAGGATGCTCTCGGCATACTAATAATTAAAATATTTAAATATTCTGTGCTATCTAAAACTTAAGTTGCTGTCCGGAACACCTTTCCCTTCAGAGTCTTATCTGAAATGAGCAGTAGGTAGGATCCACTCTGTGCAAACTGGAACCCTCTTCCCTTTGAACAGTAGGGCCTGAAAGCACATTATAAAAGTTTTTTTTTTTGAGCTGTAATATTATTTTTAACCAACAGTTGGTGCTGCACAACCTCCCTAAAGTATAGCACTTGTTCAATACACTATGTCAGAGGTCCGCAGACCAGGACCGGGCCATTGGGGTTTTTCAGCCGGTCCGCGGCGCCGCTTCTCACATGGTCTCTACTGACATTTATTTATTATTTATTTATTTTCAATCCTTGTGCCTTGGTGATGTTGTTATCATGCCCCAACAGCGTCCATGATGACTCGAATACTATTAACGACTGTACGTACGATACCGCTCATGAATATTCATGAGCAGGCTTTCCCATGACGTCATGGAGCAACATCTATTTTGGAGCGAAATGCATCCGGCTTCTCCCCAACAGTGACTGGGCCCCCCACATAGCTACTCATACAGCTCTCCGTAAAAGCAAAACCCAACAGCTTGGAATTACTTTATGCTCACCTTGTGTTGACACACGCTTCTGGACTGAGCAAGGCTGTTCATATCCACTTTACCTGACAGTTCCTTTACCATCTGAGAACTCATACAAACTGACAGTAATTATTGACATACAGTTTAAGTTTGCCTTTCTTACTCTTGTAATACCTACAATGTCAGGTTTAAACATGAAGCTTCAGCTCACTGTATGTATTTTAGGGGTAATACCCCCTTCATTTTAATTGTTTTTACTCCATTTTTTCTGTCACCATGTGTTTTTCATTTTGTGTTTATACTACAATAAAAATTAATTCTGTGTAACCCCGCCCCATATGACCAAAGCTCCGTCCCTGCCCCATCCCACCGGGCCATGGAAAACTGGTCTTGCTTAAAGCCGGTCCCTGGTGCAAAAAAGGTTGGGGACCTCTGCACTATGTGACATTTGCAGGAAAAAGTGATATTTAGGTCGGGACCGAGAACAGAAAAACCTGATGTTACTCTGATTATGAGAGGAGGCAGTAAGAGTGGATTGGTGATCCAAGGAGATCTAAAAAGCATAAAGAAAAGAGTAGAATTTGGCTGAAAAAAACCAAACTTTTAACAGAATTAGTAGGATTTTAAATCCGATTGCATTTCAAGAGTGTATATTTAGAATTCATTTTTGGAATTCTGTGTTCTCTTTCAGCTCTTTCTGAGCACTACATGGTTTTTTTCTTTTCCTTGTGTTTAAAATTGATGATAACTGGTAAGGGAAAAGCCAATTAACTTCCCAATAACTGCAGGCATAAGGATGTATACATTAAGCAAGTATGTAAACAGATAAAGCCACTTGCTATATTCATGCAAAACTCTGGTGACATTTCACGTTATTTTAAAAAGAGAAACCATTTAAACACTTTCTTAGCAATATGCATTATTTAGTTACAGTTTCAGGTGAATAAATACCAAGCAAGTCTGTCAAGTATCCAGTTGCTTTTCATCATAATAGGGCTTTTGAACATAACACATTAAATTGTCATAATGAGGCACAGACAGTGACATCTACCACAGAAGATGTTGTGTATAGCGAACTCACCCCACTGCATATTCTGGATCTCTGAGGCACCAAGCTGTGTCAGCATATGGCAAATATGTATTGCTTTTCTAGATTTACAACTAGAAAAAATAACCTAAAAGTATTTAGTTCAATACTGTTGATGTTCTCCGCTTTTAAAAATTGAAATGAAAAATGATGTGGACATTTCAAATAAATTTCTACACCTTATTTCCTATGCTATCCTCCCTTTATCAATGGCAGCACAGGAGCCAGATTAAGTACTTCCTTTATCTACAACGTTGAAAGAGCTCAGTACAAGTGTTACCAGGTGCCGACTATGGTTTCAACCATCAACTACTTGTTGCAAAGGTCACTCTATTTTAACACCATCAAAAAAAAAAAAACATCTGCAACACGACATTTTGACACCAGTAACATCCCAGCACAATACGCAGTCTAGGCATAAAATAGATTTGAGCCATTCAACATGACAGAAAATGCCCCAGACGAATTATGGGAAAAAATTAGATTGATCATAATGGACGTACCAGAACAATGTAGCCCATGCAAAAAGACCACAGTGGCTCTCAGATGTGACAATGAAAATTGCCAATAAAAGAGCAGCAAAAGCCGCTGGCAAGAGCATCAAATTCAGATTGCTAAATGCATAATTTCAAAGAGAAGTGAGATGAGATAAGGAACATTACTAGAATGAACAGTGCAAAAAATTGAAAGCTGCAAGCAAGGACACACCCATGAGCTCTTCGCCCATGTGGAGCAGTCAAGAGCAACATTCGCAACCCGTAAGGCAGCAACAATATAATACTTGCAGTTTGTTTCTCTTCATTAGTTTTCCTGAAAGCTGACATTTTCCTCCCCCTGCTCTCCCTCCTCTTTCTGTTCTGCAAGTCAGGCAACACGAGAAGAAAAAGATACCTGACTGATATTGGTTAAGCAGTGTGCTGACCTTTTGGCCACATAAATTAAGATGAAATGCAGGAGATTACAGAGGAAAAGCTGACTTGTGCACATGTGCCAAGTAGTAAGTAGGGCAAAAATGTCTGGGGGAGGGAACCTTTTCATGCAAAACTGGCCAGTACACATCACATGCACATTTCCTGGTGCAGAAGTTTATCAGTACTGCCTACTCAATCATTCTGCGTCACATGAAACAACTACTGGGGGAAATACTTCTTACTAAGATATAGTACTGCATACGTAAAGATGTAATTTGACTATATTTCCCCTTTAAAGGGAGAGAGCATGTTACAGACATCAAAAATGGGCAGCCTACAAATGTTGCTAGACACTTTGCAACACACATAAAGACTCTAAAAGCCTACAGGTCCAAGGCATAGAAAGGATTTCATGAAATCCAGAGGTGGAGACTTGGAGAAACAGCTAGATAGGAGAGGGTCTTTCTAGATATTTGCATTGTGTACCAGATAACCTCAGGGTCTTAATTTGAGTGGTACATACTGCACTTTGTGATTCAGGAGCATATCTGCACATTGTACTGGTGCTCACTGTGGTCATGGAGGTATGCATATACCATGACTTTTATTTGTAATGAATTGTAACGATTATGTGATATAACAGAACATTTATGCAACGTTGTATAAATCTGAACAAGGAGTAACTCACTGAACCGTTTAAGTGGTTGGAATCTGTTTACATTAAGGTCTTTGATCCAAACCAGACCAGGGCAAACTACGGCACACGGGCCACATCCAGCCCTCCAGACTTCCAAAACCGGCCCGCGGCAAGATGTAAAAATGGGGGGCATGGCCAACCGCCATAAGCATCAGCACACTAGAAACACCCCCACCCCTCTGAAGCCATCCAAGCCATTCACGCAGCCCAATGGCAAAAATAATTGCTTGCCCCTGATCTAAACTATGAACTAAATGGTTAACCAATTGGTGTTTGAGTGGATCTGGAAAAGATTTAAATAGAGTATCAATTTGTACTTCAGTTATGTCTATGATTAATCACTTTTGTGTGAAACAAGTTAGATCTAACATTTTTTCAGGATATCATCTTGATTTTATGATGCTGCCATGTTTTTAATCTGAAGAAATAAAGGATCATTTTACCTGATAGATGCCGAAACAAATTATTGACTGAGATTTGTAATTAGCGGTTTGGGACCGCTGTTTCATGTGTATTCAGGAACCTTTGGGGTGAGCATATTTACACTGTCAGGAGGAATGGGCTGTGGAGCTGCAAGGTATTGTCTTTGACTGTACACTCAAGTCATAAAATATAGTGACCAATAGCAACATTAACTAGGATACGTGTGGTGAAAAACCCTCCAAAAACACTGGCTGTCATATGGCAACAAAACTAGTGACTATCCTTTCTAATAAACAGTTAGTGACAATGTCTACTTTAAGCCAATTCAATTTAAGGCGACTTATCTTCAACAGACATGGCAAATTTGTATCACCATGTATCCGCTACTGTTTGATTAAGCTTTAAATAGTATCTACGTTTACGTCTTCACCAAGGAAATATGCTGCTTAGTAAATAAGAAATTAATCTGCATCTGTCAGAGCGCAGAGTCATGAAAGGATGCAAATTCACTTTGGCAAATATCCAAATTCGGACTTTGATGAACAACTCCATACAGGTGTTCATGTTAAAGGAAAAGTAAAGGCCAAAAGGTAATAGAGCAACTAATCTGAAGTTTGAAGGCAGTTTCTCACAGCTATGAAGCTGCATTCTGGCTCCCCCTCCTGACTAGCATCGGCAGTGCAGAGCGGCAGCAATGTCATAACGCCTTCTCCAGGCATGCGCAGTGTGATTTTGTCACTCAATGCTGAGCAGCAAAATCATCACTGTGCATGCCTGGAGCAGGCGTGAGGATGTTGACACTACCGATGCTGGTCAGGAGGAGTAGCCAGAGCACAACTTAATCTCTGTGTGAAACTGACTATTAATTTCATTTGTGCCATTACAAGGAATAACTACAGTATTTTCCGGACTATAAAATGCTGAGAATTTCTCAGAAATAGAAAGTGCACCTTATAGTCCGGAAAATACTGTAGTATAAAACTTATATAAAATGTATTCAGGCTCAAAGATGACATTTTTTTCATGATTTCAGTCTGTTTTTAGTTTCTGAATGCAGCCATGTTGTGTTTTGTAAACAGACACACCTAGACCTACTTAGATTTAAATACACATTTATAAAGGGCCTCATAAAGCTCAATTTTAAAAGCTACATATACTTAAGACAATTAAGAATTTTTTTTAGGTGCATAGATAGTATAACTGTACATGCATTTGGGGGATGGCTGCTGCCATTTTAAGAATTGTCCCCAGTAACAAGACTATCCTTTTAGCATCTCCTTTAACGTATATTAAAGAAGGATTGGAACCAGTATTGGCTTGATAAGAATTTTTCATGTGTCCTTCATTAAAATTGGTATAGAACAGGGGTAGGCAAACTGCAGCTCTTCAGCTACCTTGTTGTTGCTCTGAGCACAACTCCCTTGCCCATGACCTCCAATGCTTCTTCTGATATGATGTCAGCAGGTCATGTGATCCGTAGCGTGTGCTCCTCCCCCTTTGCGGCTTCCGTAACACAATTTCCCCAGTGTAGGAGGGAGCGAAATAGCTCCTTCCTGTGCAAAGTTTGCCGACCACTGGTTTAGAGCAATGATTCCTAGTTTAGTCAGGGACATTTAATTCTTTACTAAGAGACTAATTGCCTACATCACATCTGACTTTTTTTACTGTACATTTTTGATGCCACTAAGCTTTTCACTTTGATGTTTTCATTATAAAAAAAAACATTAACCTAATCAATACCAAAATAGAAGTGTGCTTTTTAATTTATTTCAGCAGAAAAATAGTCACCCGCTATTGATCTGGTGTAAACTATTATTTCTTATTAAATACAAGTTGCCAGGATAGTCCTTAGATCTTGAAAAATTTAAAATATGCATAATACAGTTAAACCAGTGCAGACGGCATGCACCTTAACCATTTTATGCATTTTGCAGTGATTCAACATGTGATTTACGTGACTGCGTAACCAGTTGCACATTAGGAATGGAAGCCATACTTCACTTGAGGGAACAGTAACGCCCCAAAAAAAAACCCCAAATCCCATGTGGATTGGCTCACAGCCATGTTAAATAGACCTCACCCAACTCCATTGTTTTCCATGGTGCTTCAGATAATACATGCTTCTGGAACATGCTTCCTGAACTATGTCCCCCCCCCCTCCCCATCCCCCTTGTTTTTTTAAGGTAAGACAATTTAGAATTTTTGGAACCACAGCTTGAATATATAGTAAATAGAAGGCATTTTAAGGTTGTTTTTTTTTGCCTTACTATTATTTTAATACTAAAAATTATTATTAAAAAAAAAATGCATGTTACTGGACATGGCAATTGGTTCTCAGAAGATGACCCTAAAAAGTCGCAATTGCCTTTTCAGAAAACCAATCATTTGCATACGGAAACCAGATAACATTTACAAGTAAGAGCCCTAGTACGTGACTAATATCTTTAAAGATATCATGTATTATATATATATATATATATATATATATATATATATAATGCAGCTTTTAATTAAGGATATATCTACACATGTCAAGGGAGCTTTGTAAGGTTGATATCAATGGCCACTTAGATTATTTACTATCCAATGTTTGTTTAGGAAGCAAAGCAGACACTGCAGCGTTTGTTTCAATTTATTAAATTTGTTTCCAGCATGGAGGGAGAAAATTAACTATTTCGTTCCAAGCTGTCCTATATCAAGAGACAATAATTTAAACTATCCCTTTATGAATACATAGTGAGTTTCTCCCATGAGATAGTCCTGAGAGGGGCTTCCCTCCTTCCAGCCGTTTCTGGCAAAGAAAAAAAAAAATACAATAATGCCCAAAAACTAGGCAGCATTAGAAGTTATTACTTTTAACAAAAAAATAAAATATAAACATATCACAATTTGTGATCCGCATTTCAGCCAACATCTCACGCATTTTGTATTGGCAGGGTGAAGACGACCATCCCTTTTCACAAACAAATATAAAACAAAAACTACATGTAGGTTGGTAGGTACCAATCTTTGAATTAGACCCAGACTGAAAAAAAGCAAACACATATATAAATACAGTGTTGTATCTTGGCAGACTTCTATTCCAGGCCGACAATGGTACAACAGAACACAGACCAGGCAGTGGTAACATACAGGAGGGGGGGGGGTGGAACAGCTGTCCATGACTGTAAACTAGAGATTCTGTCAGGTCCTTTATTCCCCATTATCCATCTTATGTCTGCTTTTCAGAAAGGGCTCTCCATTTACAAAGTCTGTGCCAACACCCTTACAGATGCATATTGCTGTCCAAATCTATATAATCAGACATTCAAAACTTGTCATCATTTCCTTGTAGAAAAATGCTTTTATTTAATTACTTTGGGGAGAGTCTCCTAATTTTCTTCTGTTTTTTTTTCAGTTAATTATCACATGTGGAGGTTAAAAAGAAAAAAATCTTAGGTGTTTTACCAGAATATCAAGTCTTATGTTCCATGAGGTAAAGAGAGAAGAATGTGCAGTAAATCGCCAGAGTCTCAGCAAAGCAACAAATACACATTTTAATTATCCATTCACGGGGAACGTTCTGGACTGCACAAAAAGAATTCTTTGGAGGGAAGTGGCCAACTGAAATTTCCAGTTTATTTGAAAAATTGAACTAAGGCTAAAGACACATGAAATTTCCTATATAAACTATTTTCCTTGAATATCACGTCACAGACATAGAATAATAAAAAAATTTAAAAAAAAAAAAAAAAAAAAAGGAAGAAGGATGACACAGCAACCAGATCCATTAACTGAAGCTTCCTTCTGTTGCCAGTGGAGGAGAAAAGCCCAAGAAAAAACAAAAACAAAAACAAACAAAAAACAAACTTGTTCTGTACATATACAAATCCTCCGAGAAAGATTTCCTTGTCTAGAGAGTTTTGTCCTTCATGTTTGATGGAATAAAAAGTATAGCCTTTTTATTGCATAAAACCAAACCAGGGGGAGCTGTCCCAGGAACCCTTGCATGTCTGGACAATCATCTTCCATAATCACTGTGACCTTCCAAGCAGCAGCCGAGTTGAGTATTGTCTCTAGGAGAAGATACAGGAGGTCACACGCTCATTGTCATGCTGGGAGAGTACTGTAAGGGGAATAAAAAAGTGAAACATGCCATCAATCACAAAACCCTTACTCGGACTGAAATTGGAAATAACAGATGGTGTGCTTATGTAACAATGAGGTATCCAGATATTAGTTTCTGGGTACACTGGTATAAAAGAGCATAAGACAATCATACCAGCCTCTTAAAATCAAAGCATTATTCATTGCTGCATATGACATAGCAACAATTACCAATTATATAAATAGGCAGGTTACAGTAGCTCATTTTGATAAATTATACTTCCTAGTAGTAAAATTGTTTCAGATCTTAATGCAGCACATCCCTAAAAAAGAAGAAAAAATTGCAAGACGTGACTAAGACCACTTACATTGTCATTTTGGAAAGAATGAAGGAAGTTCCCTCCCAATTCTCCATCATCCCTTGGTGTCCCTGGGGGGTTACTAATGCCACTTATATTGTTTGGGGAGTTCTGCGGGGTAAACATACATTTTACATTGAATTAAGATTTCAGATTGGAGTCTCAACAACCATAAAGTAAATGCCACCTTACAATCACTGATAATTGCACATATTTACTTACCTTAGGAAGTCCATCCATATCCCCTGACCCTGAAAGAAAGATTATAATATTAGAATATCATGGCTCCAATAAAATGTAAATGTTAGCACTGCTACAATATCAGCCAACCTATATATACACACATGCGGCATGAGTAATCCCCAAAACTCTAGAGATTGCAATCCCATGTCACTGCTCTAAAATGGAGCCCTAGACAATAAGAATCACTAAAGCAGCAGCGACTTTCGTGCTTCAAGAAACTTTTCATAATCCAACTCTAGAAAGTTTCAAGCACTGATTGAGCCTTACAGCTAGCTATGTGTAGGTCACTGAGGAGAGAGAGTACAAGAAAAGCTTTCATAAGGAAAAAAAAGTTATATATATATTACTTGAATTTAAAAACAAAAACGCAATAACAAAATGGCATTTTCCCGTCATTATATAGTTTACCTTAAATGGGTTGTCCAGCTTTGAATTGGTTTGTAGGATGTTGTAGTTAAGGACATTCCACAATTGGTGTTTTTTAAATTCTGTTTTTACTTTTTGTTGCTGTGGTTTACAGCCCAACAGTTTATCAATTAATAAAAGGCTAGATTGCTTTGCCTGGAATTTATTCATTACTTACAGTTCTTTTCAGACACTATCATAGCTCTGCCAAGTCCGTGCTTAACTTAGTGGCAGATTGCTCACCTTTGTGTTATTCCACCAATATAGTCGGTGGAAAGTTGATCGTTCACCTGATGAAGGGTGGATTATACCCACTGAAATATTGTTCTGTAACCTGCACTAATGGTCTATTAAAAAGGTTAAAAAAACCTACTAAAGTGTGTGTTAATTATACTCTACTAATTGTTGCAACTACTGTGATGTCTGCCCCACATCCAAGAGTTTTTAGCACCACCACCAGACGACAAAAATTTTGGTGTGCACTTCCTTCTACCTACTTGAGTTACTTACCTAATGATCCATTCATATGATGAGGTTCCATTCCACCCATTCCTCCCATCGGGCCATCTGAGCCAGGTCCCATTGGAAACTAAATATATAAAACAACTGTCAGTATTGGTTAGCATCTTAAGGTCACCCATTTGATCTGCTCCAGTCTTTGTAGAATTCTTATGGATGATTACAAGAGAAACAAACATAACTTAACCATAACCAAATATAAGAATTAAGCTAATAATGGCATATTCATCCTGAGGACTGTTAGCCAATTTTGTCCCAGTTGCCAAGTGATGCACATTTAAAGGCTCAGGGTATGTTTATCAAGTGCAGAAAGGCTGGGAAAGACAGCAGTAAGGTATTTAAAGGCAGAGATTGTTAGTCTCCTAAGACTACCACTGATGTACATTTGAGCAAGTGCAGCACGTCTATTGTTTAAGATTGATTACTTTTACCCTAAATATTGGTTTTACTACTTTAATACAAATATTGCTAGAAGGGTGGATTATGAGCTATTTAAGGAAAAATATATGGTTGACAATTATCAGAATAAAAATGAACCTTACATTCGAACGATTTCCAGAAGGAGGAACAGGATTTATCATTGTATAAATATTATCACTTGAATTTGTTGATTCTAGAAAGAAAAACATAATTTTGCAATTAAAATCATTATCAAAAGGCTCTTTTGTTTATCACTTTGCTTTAAAACCTTAGGCTGGTCGTCATGCTAAATGCAAAAAGATAGTAATTAGCTAAATATGCCCACTCTGCAAGCCATGGTGCTTGCACATCACATAGTACCTGTCCCCTCCTGAAGTTCAGTGAATTTGGCAAAATTTTGTAGGGGCGGGTACTATGTGATGATCAAAATCACATACATACCCAGGAAGAGAGCTTCAGTGGATAGAAGTTTTTATCTCACAATCCTGGACTGTGGATTATGAGATGAAAGCTGCTCTAGCAGCAGTACAATTGGCTAGATCAATCAGGTAGGTTTAGTTTAACATCATAGTTCTCCTTTAAGTCATCAATTTATATCAATATGCCCTGGCAGAGAAGCAGGACAATATTCTGCAGATCCCTGTGAGTTACTAAATTGATACTAAGATGCTTGTTACACTTATTCTGCACAAAGAGACTAAGAGTTACTGTGTTGGTTTACCTGGTGGCACCTTGAATTATGTGATTGTCTGGGAATAAGATTACAATGAGGGACTGTCTGGAAACTGAAATTTATGCCAACCTATAGAATCAGAGAGTTGGCTGTATAAAACGTGGGTTTCAACCATTAAGACGAATGGTTGGAAATTACATATTACAATGGAATGGAGCGTACACCTTCTGCTAACAGTGATATTTGCCATCATATCTGATGGCATTACACTACAATTGTAATTTGCAATATAAAAAATATAAAATTGTAATCACTTGACCTCCGTGGCAGAGGCTCCACCGAACCCCTGACAGACTCACCGAACCCCGGTTAAGAACCACTGCTCTAAATATATAGACATTATCTAGCTATGCACTGGTTACAGTTCTAAACCAAATCGTCCACTATTTAACAACATTAAAGTACAAACCTGCAGGGCTGGGCATTATAGGCGTTCCAGGAGGTCCTCCACTGCCAGGGGGACCCTGCAGACAAGATAATATTTTCATATAGCTGGAGTTACCCAACATTTATTACAAGGCAACAACAAATTACAGAATTAAAATTTCAGTAAGCTCCTTGCACCAGCAGAGGGCAGGAATTTACTCCTTAAATAATATTATGAAACAAATTAGCACTCATTTAGGCTGATTGTACTTAGGTAGACTGATCAACACTTATCTGGAAAAATAGCTGCAATAAATTGCTACATGTGTCTTCAACCAGCCTAAATATTAACTGGAGTAGAAATTCAAATTGCTGCTCTTTTACTAAATGAAAGTGCAGCAATATGAATATGAACCTGTCCCCAATTTTTTTTTTTTGAATTAGTATATGTTGGGCACACCCCAGCCACTTCCACCACTAGTGAAGCATGCTGCATTTATAGCTAGTGTTCCAGAGAGGAAGCCACCTTCAATACGAGACCCTCACACACCCTCCTTTGGGTTTCTGATGAGAAGCACTGGGGCTAGCTTAATGAGTGGAATACTTTTCTTTTACAAAGCAAAACATGCACAGCACTTTGGTTTATTGGTATGAACTTGGCCTAAAAGGCCCAAACCAAACAACCAGGTAATAATTCGTAAACAAAATAATGTATCTATTACAACTTGTCTTCTTTCAAAAATAAACTAAGTTGTCATTTCTGCACCATATCACATTAACCTCTGCCATAGATTTTCCTCTAAACATACGTTAACATGTTACTAAATATAATAGATAAAAAGTAAAAGGGAATGCCCAGACTTCAAAGCAATACATCTTACTATACAACTCCGGGTTTTAAGAGGAGTACAAACAAGGCAGGCTATATACTGCACTTACCACATATGTGCCGGGTGAAGAGGATGAGTAGGGAATCTGTAAATAGCAAACAAAATGTATGTCACATCTAAGCATCAATTTATCAAATGTTTACAACAGAAATTAAATACATTGGAATTGGAAATACCTTTTAATACACCATGGATGTTGCCATTTAGCAATGGAACAAATAAGATGAATGGCAGCATCCATGTTTCCAAGCCAAACTACACGTCTACATTTGGAAACAATACAGGCTGACAATCTGGTTCCAGCATCTCAACTATGACTATAAGAATGCTTGCTTCTGTACGGAATCATGTTCTGTGGGACATTATAGCAATACAATTCTTCAGTGGGCAATGGAATCAGGTACCAAATATTCTACAAGTGTAAAACACTGGATGGTGGTAGTAGTAGTTTCACACCAGCCGAACAGGTGCAGGTAAGCAAGAATTGCTTGATTAGTAGTCACTATTTTGCAACTCTCCTTCTCCCTTAGCACTTCCCCCCTCCCCCCAACATTATTTTAAATCCTGTGTGGTAGGTTTACCTCACTATTATATCTCAATAAAGCAGACACTTACCGAGTTTGCACTATTTGGGTTTGGCCACGGCCTTCCTGCTCCAGGACCCCTATACGTTACAAAGGCAATGAAAGCACATTATATTTGGTCTCCAAGTACTTAGAAAAGCTGCTATTTTTAGAATACTTTTGTCTCTTACATGTTTATTCCAGGA
The DNA here is from genome assembly GCA_019650415.1 of Pipa parva. Classification (NCBI taxonomy): domain Eukaryota; kingdom Metazoa; phylum Chordata; class Amphibia; order Anura; family Pipidae; genus Pipa; species Pipa parva. The sequence goes on along the minus strand of WMED01013697.1, from coordinate 1,091 downwards.
CCTAATGAATTAGGTGGTGGCCTCATTCCACTTCCATAGTTCTGCAATGATAACCATGGATCAGACTACGGAAATGCAGGGAAACAAGAAAAAGAAAAGAAAAAGGTAAAAACAAACAAACAAAAAAAAAAAGTGTTAGTAGTTTTCTACATCAAAAGGTGGAAAACAGGATAGCACACCAAAAATCAGTAAATCACAATATAAGATAATAGAAACTCCTAGCAGCAAAATACTAGGATACAAAAACCTGTTCTGGGTATGTTTATTTTAGAGAGAGCAAACTATTTTGAACAAACTGGATGCCCTGTAGCATCCATGGAATGTACTAGTTAGTCCCACTGGATAAAAATATGAAAATCTCAAAAAACATCTAAAACTACAGTAACCAAAAGTTGCATGCAAAAGAATAAGGGTGCACACTCCAGAAGCATTTCATACGTCAGGATTATTACACTGGGCTCCAGAACCAGAGGTCAGGAACAGCACATACATTAAGAAATGACGATCATTCTAGAATAGCCAGCCATACAAGGCCCTAGTATTTTGACTGATTTCCATTCATAAACACTGCAATGCATGCCCTTACCTGAGGCCCGGGACCCATGGGGCCCATTGACCTGGGAGGATTCATTCTTTGCATTGGGCCTCCCATGCCAGGGTGTCCTTGGAAAAAGAATGGAGAAGTTGTAATAGCAGACAAAGGAAACCAATAGCTTTACTCCAAAAGTGTATATGTGTACCTTGCCGTGTTGGATCCATAGAGTTAGGTAATAAAGGCTGGGATCCTGGTACACTTCCAGGGGGCTGAATAGAATTGTAAAACAGAATAAAATAAGCCAAGATATTGCAGGCAGACTGTCATATTTAAAGTGTATTTTAAGAGTCAAATCAACAGATGTGCAGGATGATAAGTAGAAATAGTTTGTTGTAACTCACCTGGTTACCCATTCTTATATGCGGTCTTGGACCACC
>WMED01013696.1:0-14311 GCA_019650415.1 Pipa parva | reverse complement strand
AGAGATTCATCATTCACTTCAGTTCCTGCCCTGTGGAGCTTACAATCTAGTTTCCCTATTTAGTGGGGAATTCACGATTGTGCGAAGTGAGCTCCGAAGCCTTCGGCTCACTTCGCACTGACTGATATGCGCTTACTGATGTCCTGCACGCGGACATCAGCAAGTGCATTAAAGGGATTCCAGTCTCGGCGAGGCAACTCTTTTGTTCTTGCCGAGACTGGAATCCCTTTAAAGTGCTCGCTGATGTCCGCGTGCAGGACATCAGTGAGCGCATATCAGTCTGTGCGAAGTGAGCCGAAAGCTTCGGAGCTCACTTCGCACAATCGTGAATTCCCCCCTTAGTCCACACACAGATGTATGTTTTTTGATTGCTTTTTGCAATCTCTTCTCCAGCACTGATGGGATGTGAACAAGTGCAGAAACAGTATCGGTTCACAATTCTGCTTCTATGCCTGCTCACATCAGTCATTTTTAAAGGATTGTGGTTGAAGAAACAGAGATCAGCTTTAAATTGATCAGGAAGCAACACTGCAGAAAACATCATGATTGGTAAATGTTTTAAATTCCCCCCGCCTTAAGAATCATTCATAAATTTATGAGCCTTTAGTTCTCCTTTAAGTGCCTAAAGTGGTGAGAAACTGTTTAAGACCTGTTGCTAGCTAAAGAGCTGTGGTTTGTAATAGCAGCCAAAGGGGGGAGGGAGAGGAATTCATTCCTGCCATTCATTTTTGCGATGTGAATTAAACCTGCAGATACAAATCACTTTGTTCTGAAACTTGGCCAAACTGGGATGGCCGGGCACAAGATGGAGTAGGAGTTTTAGTGAAAAGCCTGGGATACAAACCTGAGGAGTACAAAATGGGGAGGTCTGTATTACTTTTATTATATAAATATTATTATTATTATTATTATTATTATTATTAATGCCCTACTACACATCTTTCCCTTTTTTTATGATTGTTTTTTCTTTTTGCCAGAATGTAATGAAAATGCTTTCTTTCTCCTAGAACAAAGATTTTCATTCGCTTTCCTAAAACTCTTTTTGCAACAGAAGATGCTTTGGAAGTGAGAAAGCAAAGTATAGGTCTGTAATGAGCTTCAGATCTTATTGCTGTGCAGTTGTGCCTAACCTTTTGTGCTATCAATTCATCCACTGTTTCAGTGGATTAGCTGTTCTTTCTTTTTACGTTATTCTTCAGCACTGTCTTTCTTTCAGTTCTCTGGTTTTTATTTTTTAAATCCTACTTCCAACAATTTACTATTGTGAATGCATTGACTGCTATTTGGGTTTTTGACCTTCCTTCATTGCTGTATGTTTTCCACACATTCTACTTTGGGTCGTTTGCTTGCTAATGCTGTATCATCTAGTGCACTAGATAATCTGGAGCTGTGTCAAGTTTTTTTGTAAAACAACTCTGCTGTGATACTACAGTTTCTTTTGCTGTGTTGGCTTTTGCCTTGACTGATGTTGTCCAAAACTTGGAACACAGTCCCACAATTCCTTGCAGCTGTTAAGGTGTTGTCTCATGATCTTTTATCATTAGCGTATTTCCTTTTTTCTGTTTTAGCAACTTTTCTACAAGCTAGATGGAGAGGGTTTGTACAGCGCAAGAAGTTCTTACATTTAAAACATTCCGGTGAGCACTCTATTTCACATTTTAATGTTTTACAAAGATTGTTGTTAACTTGACAAAGGGCCTAGGGTTTTATCACAAAACATGTGATAAAACATGCACTATCTAATTCTAGTGCAGTATCTAGGACAGGGTCATATTTTTTCTGATCTGGGATATCTTTATTTATCCTATGTCTAAGGATTCTTGGCAACCATGATCTTACAACTTTCAGTCTGATTCCCTTTTTTTTCAGTTTTTCTCCCTTTTCTTACATCAGTCTTATACTACTCATAGGTTATTAGAAGAACTCCGGCACTCCCAGATAGTAAAAACAACGATTTTATTCAATAATTTGTTAAAAAACAGGATCCATAAAGCAATCCAGTGATGTTAAAAGCAAAAAACAAACATGAAAGCACCCAGAGCCGGAGTTCTTCTAATAACCTGGACTACAATGGCTTTACTCAGAGCACCCCGTTATTTTCTACTTTATTGCTTCTCAACCAGCATAGGGATAGAGCGAACCACACACACCTTATACTACTCATAACCTGCTCTTATACTTGAAAGATCTGCTCTTTGCCTTGACTGATTGGAGGAGATTCTAACGCATTACTAAGCATACAAGGTTTCTGCAGTTACATGTAATGTTCTCCCAGAGTACTCTCTTTGTAACAATTCAATGTGACGAAATAAAAGCATTTTTTTTTTTTTTGTTTTTTTGTTTGTTTTTTTTAGTCTTTCAGGGGCCCCAGGTTTAGTTTAGTATCTGGCACTATAGGTACAACTAGGCAATGGCACTGGTCCCCCTGGATACCCCATCCACACTGTTTCCCCTTTATTCATGCAATAAGACTGTCTTGGCACATCTAGAATTTAAAGTTACATATTAATAGGCAGAGTGTTGGTCCCTGATCAGACCCAAAGTGCACAATTTCATAGTAGCCACAGGCCCCTCAACTGTATAAATGTACAGAGGGAAACCCTAATTTTTGTTAAGTGCAACAGCCACACACCTCCTTGTTGTATTTATTATCCCTTCTTTACACTTCACGAGTTTTGTGTGTGGGTGCTAGTAAGTTTATGATTAAATGTTAGCGAGCCTTGTTCTCTGTTTTCTTGAGTTCATGTCAGTATGTCTTATCTTAGTACATGTCAGTTGTTCGCACCTGTAAATGTGTTTCTGTGAGTGCTTATGTCAGGAGTAAGTTTTATTAGTGAGCATGTGCCTGATGGTATCAGTGGTTGGATGTGCCATTGATGTCTCAGTGAGCAAATTATATTGCCAGTGAGTGACATGGTGCTTAAAACAACAGTAGCACCAAAAACTGAAAATGCCTCAGATGCATTTATAGTTACTATATATTTAGTCTGAGCATAAAAATATTAAATTGTCTCTATAACGTAACATATTTAGAGTTAAAAATTGGGCTTTAGGGCACATTTCCTGTGTATGCTTTATGTAATGCTCCAAAGAAAAACAGTGGGACTCGGTGAGGTCTGTTTAACAACATGGCTGCTATCAGTAAAGATAAAAACAAAGACAAAGTAATAAAATTCATGACTTTAACTTGAATTATAACATTTTTTACAAGTGCTATATTTGAATAAGTACCATACTAATCCACATGGGAATGTTGCACACAATTTTGAGCAAGGTTATTGTTTGTACTACACTATCTGTACTGTACAGATATTAGCCACTGAAAAGTGTCACAACTAACCAGACACCTTAAAATTTGAAATTAAACTATCTGAATTAAAATGACACACTTTGTGTTGCTTTTTAGCACACTATTTGGAACATCTGTCATCCTGACTTAAACCCCCAGCTTTCTCATAGGCTGCCTGCTTCCACTTGCCACCTTAGGAGAATGCTATGACATTTGGTCATGATATCATAATTAGTATACCCATTATTTCATCATTTAAAAAATTAAAGTTGTATTGTACTGTGGTAGCCATCTTTAGAGAAATTGATAATCTTCTATTTCTTAGCAATAACGATCCAGTCTTGGTGGCGAGGAAATATTGGTCGTCAAAAAGCTGCCAAAAGGAAATGGGCTGCAGATGTGATTCGACGGTGAGTGTAAACCTGTTAGATTCTTTATAAAACTGGCTTCCATTGTAACTATAGGAGTCAGTAAAGTTGTCTAGAATTTGTATGAAACCTTTTCAGGCATGACCTCCTTTTCCCAGCATTATGCAACCACATAATTTGACACCATTTCCTATTTGTGCAGTCTTCTCCTTACTTACTGCATAGAGTGTTGCCTCCCATCTCTCCAGTAGCAGCCAGATGAAACTAGAGTGGAAACACTGCTGGTAGGAACTGCTTGTTGCCGTGTTATTACAGTTGAGGTGCATTCCCTAGATTCTACACAGTGAAGGATGGCACTCTGCAGTGGAACTGGAACAGTTTTCCAACCCACTGGGTAGTGCTAAAGTTTACAAAGTGTGACTAGGTTAAGGAATGCATTTGAACATTATGAAATGTGACTGGGCTTCATGCAGTGTAAGTAGGTTCTGTACAGTTGAGCTGGGACCAAAGTATTATGTGATGCTGTTCTTTTACTCCTGGTAAAAAGCAGAGCATTACACATTCTTTTGTGGCCCCATAACTATAAAATGCACTGGTATCCTCTAGAAGTCTGGAAGTGAGTGAAATGCTCTGTGCAGCTGTTTGGCCGCTTGTGCTGAGGAATAGGCAGGATGCTGTCATTTTCCATGTTTTTTTAATTTTAACTGCACTGCTGACACTATAAAAAAAAGAGCAAAGATTTTTGTAGTGTAAGATTGCTGCTAATAAAGCTGTTGCACATTTGAAAGCAAAACAATCTCGTTTTGAAATTTGTCTTTGTTTAATACTTGTCATTTTCAAGAAATAAAAAAATAAAGACAACTACACAAAGTGCACTGGAATAAATTCCAACTGGCACTCATGCAATATCAAGTGCAAAATTCAAGAACTACTCCCAATCGCACAAATAGACTCCTTTATATTTGGCAACCCAAATAACACTTCCATATAAAAGTGTTTTGAGTAGGGGCTTCTCTCACACATTTGAAACAATTCACAGAAAAAAACTGCACCCTTATGTCATATTTCATACTTTCATTAATCAATTTGTGTTTTTTAAAAGAGAAAAGTTATGGTTTCATATTCTAAGATGTATTCTGCTGTGCGTCCTGGTCAGGGCACCTGCCATCACTAGATGCTGTCACCATGACAATAATATATCAAAGGAATTATAATACATAGAGTTAGATTCGGCTCACGTGCCCCTATTTCTGCCTATGGTAGCTGGTCACCAGGGGCAGGGATATGTTGTAGTTTCCATATCCTGAGATTAAATTACCATCATGTTATCCCAGAAATGACTGACTACTGGGAATTTGGAGCCATTATTTAAAATACTTTTTTAAAACACCAAAATTCTGTTTTCCAGTCTCTGACTTGTTTTAACTGTATAAAGTGTTGCTCACTTTTTACTGTGTTGTAAACGTACTGTTATACATAAAAGGTTGACATCTGGGACAGTCATGTGATATAAAGAAAACTTTGAATGTCACAGTTTTATTTATAATTTCTGCCAAACATATATACAAGACAAGCAAAAGGTTCAAAGCTTGTAAATGCTTTGACAAAAATCAATGTGAAAGGCAAATCTTATAGGGACATTAGCTTCACTTTATTAACAATATTCAAATAGGGTGGATAATAAAGCAAGGGATATATTTTTTCAAAGGAGTTTGACATAACTTCAATTGACAGGCAAAAATGTCTAGTTATTATGGTTTTAATTTGCAGCTGCAATTCTTTAGTGTTCTTAGGAAGACCACTAATGTTAAGGGTGAATTTGCACAGTTTATAAATGTTGTTTTTGTTTTTTTTATATCAGACTTTTTTTCTTGCATTCAGTTTGTGATAACATGGGATGCTGACTTTTCAGGGGTTGGTAAATTTGTCATAATAAACATGGATTGCACAAAGTTTTGTCACCACAATCGGAACAGGAATTTACAAACCACATTCTGCTTAATAAATACCTTGTGGTTCTAAAAAAAAATTAGTAGTAAAAATATAGAATATTAATTGGTATACTCTCTGCTTTTTACTTTTTTAAGTTTCATCAAAGGTTTCATTTACCGTAAGCACCCACGCTGTGAAGAGAATGATTACTTCCTGGATTACATTCGCTATTCTTTCTTGATGACCCTTGTCCGCAACATGCCAAAAAGTGTTCTGGACAAGTCTTGGCCTGTGCCACCTCCATCACTGCAAGAGGTAGTTCCATAAAGTACTTTTACAAATTGTTAACATCCATGAAAAACTTATATGTATTTTTGAGAGAAAACACAGTATGGCTATTAGATAATTGCGGAAAAAAATAAAATATTTTAGAATTCAAGTGAATCACAATTTTCATATACATTACAACAAAGCCTACATTTGACTTATGGGTATATTTAACTAATTTTCATGTGAAAAAGTGACCAGATTAAAACCATTCCAACTTTTCTTTGTCTGCAGGCATCTGAACTCTTGAGAGAGATGTGCATGAATAACATGGTATGGAAATACTGCAAGAGAATCAGCCCTGAATGGAAACAGCAGGTATGGAATTAGCTGTACATTGGATTATCATGGCGGGTATTACTATATAGTACTGAAGAAAGAAGTCAGGTTGTTGTAAGGGCACAAACAGAGGGAAGAGGGAATCTCCTTTAAATACAATACAGTAAATACAATAATATAATGATAGAATTTATTTTCAGTATTATTAAAATGGTCATCTGATTTGTTGCTGAATTTTCCTTCTGTAATGCAGTAAATCACTTCTGCCAATTAACAGACTTTTCTTTCTGCAGTTGGAACAAAAAGTTGTTGCTAGTGAAATCTTTAAGGATAAAAAAGACAACTACCCGCAAAGTGTCCCAAGGCTTTTCATCAACACAAGGCTTAGTGAGTCAGTTATTTAAAGTTTCTTGTTCATGGTTAAAGTATCAATAGTCACGTAAAGTGCCGGCTGACCAGTAGATGTATTACCTCTTTGTAACAAGTAGTTTCTCAGCACTTGCATTGTATAGTGTGTGCTGTATTTATATAGCTGAGCTGATGAGTCACTATGTTTTCACTATTTAAATGCAGTACATCAAGGTTTTATTCTGTATATCAATGGTTTTTGGCCAATTTCTGTTTTTTTTTTGACACACAGACACACACACACACACACTTTAGTAATAAGGGCCCCTGGATAAAATAAAACAAGTGTTGTTAAAGGAACTTTTTTTCCACTTGTTTTACTTGCATCAGCCTGAGGAATCTGCAAAGATGTTGGCAAAATATTTAGAAATTGCCTACCTTGTTTTTGTCTGTGTTGTAGAATACTGGTAAAGAGTAAAAATACAGTGAAAAAAGTGTCCAAGATCCAGGTCATATGCCTTTAAACAATATGCCTTTAAACCTAGTTGCAATTCAATGCACCCTATACCACCTATTAAAGTGTGGTTCATTTTCCAATGAGTATGCTGTTTAAGACATTTTGTTTTCACATTCTCCCTGCTATACACTTTCCTTATAGATCTGTTTTCAGAAACTCTTTCATTTTTTTTTTCAAGGCAATGAAGAAATAAATAGCAAAATTCTTCAAAATCTGGAAAATCAGACCCTAATGGTAAATGTTAATTTCCATTTTGTTTTCTCTAGTTTATTCTTATAAGATGTTGTGCATGGTGGCATCTCATGAAATTTTTGTCACTGTTCATTTAATTATTTATTAATTAGTACTATTACACATTAAATGTAGTATGCTCACACTTACCAGTGGTTTTACCTTTCCAGTATGCTGTGCCTGTGGTCAAGTATGATCGTAAAGGCTATAAGCCTCGGCGGAGGCAGTTACTACTCACTGAGAATACTGCTTTCATTGTGGAAGAAGCCAAAATTAAGCAAAGGATTGACTACACCAATCTGACTGGTAATCCCATTCATGTTCACCAATACTGGAAAATAGTACTAGCTTCTGCATAACATTTTTTATGCTATAGCACATTAGGGTTGTGTTATTTCTGTAGGTGGAACATTTTTTATGCTAGTTAAAGAAGACATTTTTGCCTATTTAAGAAGTTGCTCAAAGTAAATTTTATCACCCATTATCTTCTATGGAGTTGGGTTCTTTCACTTAGCCACAGTAGAAAAGGATTTCCCATTGAAAAGGGTATTGATCTGGAATGGGATGTGGTTGTAATGAGAGAACACTGCAGTTTGCTGGTTTCAGATGATCAGTATTTATCAATAATCTTTTTTTTTTTGTTAATTGTTTTAAATTGGGGAATGTTTTTTTTATTAACTTTTCATATAAATAAATCTGTGGAATTGATAGAAATGAATGGCGAAACAAATTGAAAAAGTAGAAACAATCTTTATTAATATCTTTCTAGGTGTTTTACCGCTTGCAGTAATCTGCTTTAGAAATTAAGGCAAACCATGACTATTGTGCTATTGCCCTAAGATTTTTTTATTTTTTTTTTATAGAACCCGAAAATATTAAAAAATTTTGTATGTAAAATATGGGAATTAGTCATACATACTGTTCATTTCCTACAGGAATCTCTGTCAGCAGTCTAAGTGACAACCTTTTTGTTCTCCACGTGAAATGTGAGGATAATAAGCAAAAGGTAAGCTCACTTTCCGCCACCTGTCCTTTTATTATGTCTGCAGACACCTTCATTGTAAAGTGCACCAGCAAGATCACAGGAACCAATTATATACTGCTAAATGATGCTATTTTTCTTTGGCAGACTTTCCTTACTTCCCCTGCACACAAAAAAAAACTTTTGATTTGTACATTTAAATAAATGCTTATAGGAGGCCCAAGGGTCTGAAGCCTGCTAAAAACTTTATTCAAACCTTTTTTTCTTTTAGGGAGATGTAGTGTTGCAGAGCGATCACGTGATTGAAACTCTAACTAAAATTGCCATAACTGCTGAGAAAATCTATAACATCAATATTATTCAGGGCAGGTCTGTATAACCCATTTATGTGAAAATGTGAATTTTGTCATTAGGATTTTATAAAAAAATGACCTTAGGATCTGGCATTTTGGGTTGTGGCATTGTGGCTCAGTTGTTGGCACTCTGCTGCCTTACAGCACCCGATCCTTGGTTGAATTCCACCCTGGACTTCTGAAACATACTAAGTTATTAAAAGGTCAGCTAAACTGGCCCCAATGTGTTTGTCTGTGTGTTTGCATAGGAATTCCAGCGCACCACAGAAGCAGATACTGAAATTAAGAATTATATTATTTAAAGCATGTAGAAGAATGTGTGCAGAGGTGCACTCAAATTTACATATTTAATGGTGGTGCAAAATTCTAGTATACTAGGCCAAACATTGCCATGTGGATAGATATCTTGTTTTAAAGAATATGTACCCACGCATGACGAAGGGTGGTTGTGCCCCTGAAACATAGCAGCACCTGGACCTTGCATTCATGGTCAAATAAACAAGGTTATACACCTATAACTGCATATCATGTGTGCATATTCTTTCAAACAAGATATCTGTTCTTTAAAGCATGTCATTTGCACAGCTAGCACAACAATGTTACATATTGCAATGTAATAATTGTTTCACAGCACAGTACATTTTTATATTATTATATTGTTTTAAATCATTGCATTATTTATTATAGGAATGGGACTGTTATCGTAAGAGTTCCATTATAGATATAAATATATATATGTATGTTTGTAAAACAAATTTTGACACAATTAATTAACATCCTCTGTGAATAAACACCACTTTTGTGATTTTAACAACCCTTACATTTTACATGTAATATTCTTTTTTACACAGCATCAAGTTTACAGTGGGGCAGGGTAAAGAAGGCATCATTGACTTCACTCCTGGCTCTGAGTTAATTATAGCCAAAGCCAAGAATGGGCACCTCTCTGTGGTAAGAGCTCCTCTCAGTACCTACTGGAAAAGAGTGTTTAATAGCAACTGTACCCCTTGTCCCATTGTTGTAGAACAGTGTTTAATCAGAAATCAAATATAAATGCAGTGAATGGACAACATTTGTAGGTCTCAAAGCTAAGAACTAGAAACAAAGAAGTGTGGTGGAATGAAATACTTTTTACATTTTTTCACCCCTGTGTGCTTTATTAAACAAAAAAAGCTATATAATTGTGGAAACATAAGTGAGTTTGGCTTGAAGGAAATGACTGATAGGTTAGGTAGGAAATAAGATGTTCTGTTCAGATATTTGTCTTTGCCTCAAAAAACATCACACAGACACCATATGTATCTGGTGCAGTGTTTCTATATAATGTGGAAGTCCTCCAAATAACTTGATTGTGTTGTTTTTTTGTTTTTTTTTTAGGTTGCTCCAAGGCTGAATTCACGATGATAAAAACTGCAACCATAATAGGAATATGATCATTGGCCAATCGGATGGATTCACACTGGCTGGACAGTACTTTTATTGCAATACCTACTGACTCTGCTTTTATATTTTATAGTTACCAAAGACCTGCGCTGCTTAAAGCCATTACATGGAAATAAATAATTTTATATATTTATCACATAATTTTTTTATTATTATTATTTTTAAACCATAACTTGCTTTTGCACCGACTCCCTCACTAGTGACTCTTTAGCATTTTCCATTCTCTTGCACAAGGTGTAAGGTAGTTAACCAGCATGATGGAATTCCAGCTGACTACGCACCTCAGTGAAAATGTAAAGAAGGAATTTGCAACCTTAGAATCCTTCCTTGTTTTGATGTTGAAATTAAAACAGATTTAGAAAGTGCAGGTTTACTGGTGCGCACTAATACAGAAATACATTTATACAATCAATATTTTTTTCACTATAACATAGTTATAAATGAATAATATGTGGATTTTAGAGATTTTAATCTTTACAGCTTTATTGTACAAAAGACAAAAATCATATTCTTAAAGCAAAAGCCTTAAAATGTTATTGTATAACTATGTAAGACTTATAAAAAGCCATATGTACGTTAATGGAAGATTTTTCCTCTGTGCTATAGAGAATATTTCTGCAAACAATATTATGTTCGTGCTGGGGTATTGTAAATTTTAAAATTCTGCAATGTGTGCAATAAATCTTCCTTTTCTTAAGGCACCTTATTTCAACCAATCGTTATTGTAATACAAGGAAAAAATGACTGGCTGTGTTCCCTGTAACCTGATCCTGAAATAATCAGTTTTTCAACCTGCTACATTTTGATGTTAAGATCTGCATAAAGAAAATTTGATTTCAAAATATGCCTACTATATATAACTGTTATCAATTCTAATACACAGGAATTTTTACTTGCTTCGGAAGTTTGAGATTGTAATAAATAGTTTGATCTCTGAAGATCCAGTGAAGATTTAATCCTGGGAAACGCATGAGCTTTTGTCAATGTTATTTGTACAAAAGGCTACAAGATTCCCTTTGAGATGCACTGACAAGATATTATTTGTATAGCATTTGAATAGTCTGTACTGTTGCACACAATGTTGCATCTTTCTGACTTTTGTCTGAAGTACATCTAATTAAAAAGGGCTGAAAAACCAAAGTATAGATCGTTAACTGACACATGGTGCTCTACAGAGATAAATGGCGCCGCTGAAAAGAATTGTATATTTAAATCATTTATTTGCTTTTATTTATGATTATATTTTGCATATATTAAGCACTCATACTAAACACTACACTGTGTGAAACCTGTGGGTCTAGGGGTGAGAAGTGTATTATAATTTCTGCGTACATTTGAACTGCCCAGACTTTGCTGTAAGCTGATTACAGTGGCTGGTCGTGTTTTCAGCTTTGTGTCTTGTGGCTGTAAATAAGATATATTCTTGGCCATATCTTCTTAATCTAGAAGTGTATACTATTTCGTAGAAGATTGCTGAGTATTGAGAAATGCAGTTGGTACCAACAAAATGTTCTGTTTGCTGTGTCAGTAGGTATTACCAGCATTCATTAAACTGCTTTAATACAAATGCTTGCTTTTTGTGCCTTTACATTAAAATAGTTTACCGTTTATGTGCAACTCATTGCCAATGAATGCACCATTCCAATGTGTGTCTGTACCACTTTCCTGCCAAGAGAGTGGTTTATTTCCTTCAAACACTTTGTATGTTAGCGTAATTAGATTTAGATTCTTACAGAAGGGCAACATTTCAGTAGTGCATTGACGTGAGGAACCTCTGCAATTTTGTAAATACATATTTCCCTGTTTGGTTTGGGATTAACAAGTGTATCATCCAAAATGATTTCATATAACTGATTTCTCCATTGTATTGGTTTTAAAATTCTTTTGTTGTAGATGGATTGGAGCATCAATATATGGAGGTAAAAGTAAATGCACTTATATCATTTACGTTCACACTACAATTTTTGCTATGAATCAGTCAGACCAAACTTAACTTTGACTACTTGTAAGGAGAATGCATACCATTGTTTTCTGTGCTATTTGCATTAAAATATTGACATTATGAAATCAATTTCTGATTATTCAGCCTAGTTTCGACATGCTGTAACTTTAATTCATTTCCTAAAATTAGTCCAACATTCGCATTCCTGTTTATCTCTATGGATTGATTCAACTATCACTCAAAACACCCTACAAATACATATATGTTAATTTTATTATCAGGGCATGCATTTTTAATGTGGTTGGAGTGGGACGATCAAATAACTGTTGTTAATTGATGTGAAAAATGTAATAAGAAAAATATTAAATCAAGTATACAAAACAAATGCTGATATCTGTTTTTAACAAAATAAGCAATACTACTGAAGAACGTTTATTCTTAAGTGCATGGGCATATTGTAGGATGCAAGTTAGACATTAACGTTCCTTGGCCAAATAAACATGGGGGTTGAAAGTGGTGTTCTTGTAATGCTCACTCACACTTAAATATGGTATAAGTCATTTCTATGAGTTGGATGCATTTGATTGCCTCACTTTATTATATTGTAATTCTCAGTAAAAAAACATAAACCCGTGGAATCATTGCAAACTTTTTTACATTTAAGTTTAATTTTAGTAACCTCAGTAGCAGGCTGTAAAAACTCACTACTGCAAATCTCAGTGTTATATATCTGTGTAGTGAGCTTTATAACACTATATGTTTAGTTCAGTGGTAACATTCTTTGTTAATTTCAATGGAAAAAGTGTACATCAAAACAAAAAAATAAGGAGGGGTTTTTCAGATCTCCGGATAAAAAGTGGTATTCTGCATCAGTGGAAGCAGATTTATTGATTTGCCACGGATGGCAGGGGTCGCTGATGGGACAGTGCCAATTTATGCCATGAGGTATAACTGCATGCGTAGTTGGGTTTGACCAATTTCACCCTAGTATGTAGCAGGAGCACTATTAGAGGGGGTCTCATTCATTTGTTCTAAGTGGGGGAAAAAACTAGCAAAAAAATTGAATGAATCTATAATGACCATGGCTGTGTGGTTGAAGAACATTAGTAGCGGTTGGAATTCAGAAAATGGTAGCAGTGATGTTTGGGTGACAAGTTTGTGGGTGGGAAGGGGGTACGGTCTGTCTTCTAATTACACATCAGTGTGCTGTGCCAGTCTCACCTTTGGAGTTTAGGAAAGGATAAAGCTTGAAGCATCTGTTTTACACCCAGAAGTGGGATGCAGAATGACATTGCATTCATATATATTATTTGGATTTTGAAATAATGTAGACAGAGAACCATTTTTCCATATGCATTTCTTTGTGTTTGTGCAGTTGTAAAACTCCAACCTTACACCATCCTGCTGGTAGGGGGCACAGCAAGAATGGAGTGATTGGACATTTGTTCATGAATTAGATTTTATGTTTTTGGTGGCAGCATTTGCATTGATATTTTTTTGTCAGTGACCTTTGGGACCAATATAGATTTGAGTCTTTCATTTTAGATATTTTTTCATTACTTTTCTTTTTAGCCCTTTCCAACTGGAGACATTTGGGAAAAAATATGAAATACACCAGTTGCACATTATTTTGAATACAGGCTACATGTTAAGTTCAAAGGAAGAGTTCCTTTATTATGATTACCCAATTAAGCCAGTGACATACATATATGGCCATTCAATCCGAGAGAACTGCCATGTGTGTCGTTACACTGAGCAGTTTTTTGTGGATTGTAGTGAAGTTTGTGTATTCCAATTTTCTTTGGACCACAGCTCCCATCATAATCTAGGAGTACGTTTTTAATAAAGCTTTAGGTCTTTTTCACCCTACTTTCTCTCATTTTCAAGTGTCTGACAGTTGCATGACTTGGACAAATTGGATCTTAATCGTGTGACTATAGTAGGATGCAATTTTATAGAAAATGTCAAATCTAACTAAACTCATAAACATCTGATTTATAATGCAGTCACTTTTCGACTCCATAGGAGTAAATGAGGATGCGAGTGTTGAACCAATTAGTAGGATAGCACCAAAGTTGCAGCATGCTACAGATTTTTTGTAAATCAAATCTTGTAATGTAAATGTATGATTTTCCTTGAGAATAATGTGATTCTCTTGCATCCAAGTAATTGGACCCATTAAAATTCATTATGTGTGAAAGAAGACTTAAAGCTGCCAGTTACCTATGTTTAGTCTAATAGGCTTCATACAAAACCAATCTTGCACTTATTACTCCTATCTTCTAAGTTTGGTTTTTAAC
>WMED01013695.1:0-14312 GCA_019650415.1 Pipa parva | reverse complement strand
GAATTGTACAGCGCTGCGTAAATTTGTGGCGCTTTATAAATAAAAACATACATACATACAGAATGGGAGACTGTATGTACATCTGTCCAAGAGGGAGCTAGGATCTCTAAGTTTGCATTTAATGAATGCTGACAGAAACCCTTTTATAATTCCAGTTTCAAAGAATGGACTCTAACAAGAAGTCTGGCTAAATGGCCATCTATAAAATCAGAGGTAAGTTCTACATGGGATCCATAACTGTTCCTTTTTTCAGCATGCTACAAATCTTTGAGGTTTTACCATCTGATATTTACCAACAAAAGGCCAGGTCCACCTAATTGTCATACAGATTTATGGGTCAGGCTCATCAAATTAATGAAAATGATCCAAATAAATAAGGTTTTAGTCAAACCAACAAAACTTAGAAATATAACTTTAAAGATAGCATTATTTGCAAGTACTCAATAGGATTAAAGTGCACCTGTCACCTCAAAACTCTAATACTAATTTAGGTTGTACTAATTAAATAAACATCTTTGTAAATATATATGTATTTTAAAAAATGTCCCTTTATACAGCGTTTCTCTCTGTCATCTTCCCTGTTAGCCTGACTTTTCTGAGTCGGGTTGGGAGGGGCTAAATAATTGACATTATAGCTCCTTCAATCAGATCCCTTAAATCACGATCTAGCAAGGATCTGATTGGAGAAGCTATAATGTCAATCATCATTTAGCCCCACCCACCTGACTCAGGAAAAAAAAGTCAGGCTGACAGGGATGAGGACAGAGAGAAACGCTGTATAAAGGTAAATTTTTTATAATACATATATATTTACACAAATGTTTATATCATTAGTACAACTTAAATTAGTATTAGTTTTGAGGTGACAGGTGCACTTTAACTGCTGTATCTATCCTGGAGTTACTTGTCCTTTAACAATCAGCAAGCATATTATTTTAGTTGTCTAGAAATACCTGCTGATTGGTTGTTATGGGATCTGAGATTGAGGCAAATGTTGCACATGTTATATTCCCCATGTGTCTAATATTTTCCTTACTATGTAGGTGTTTTTTCTCTTACAGGAGTGGATGCTGAGAGTCCTGTCTTGGGAACTGGGAGAGAAATTAAATAAAAATCTTACAAAGTAAGTCTAGAAAAGACTGGGAAATACTTTTTTAAGGAGACTTTACTTTCTGCAGGTTTAGGAGTTACAGGGACAGTACTGCCAGAATATGAATTTGTCCCATAATATCTTTTTCCCCATTTACTCACATTTAATCAGCACCACAGCACCACCAGTGTTTTTCTGCTCCCATTACATGTTACTAGTAATGCTACGGTATAAATTTGTGATAACAGTACCACTTTATAATTTCACAGGAAGTAATCTTGGTGAATACTTGTATCTTAGACATCTTCCTCTCCATCCGTTAGGTTCACATGAGTGTATGATGCGCAGCGCATCACACACTCGTGTCAGAAAAAAAAGAAAGAAAAATATACTCCGGCATATTTTTCCTATTGTACTTACCAGCGACAGTGTGAACGCTCCCTCGGCGTTCACAGTACTTCTTGTGTGTCGCATTTTGGGCGCAGAGTATATACACCGGCCAAAATGAGACACACAGCATTACAGACACAGCGTATGCGCGTCATACGCTCATGTGTCCATAACTAAGTAAGTATCATTGGCTTCTATGAAGCCGTATTTTTTCTTTTACACAAGCGTATGATGCGCTGCGCATCATATGCTTGCGTGAACCCAGTCTTACTGAAACATTGGCTTCCATACTGTTCAGATTTTGCATCCTTTGAAAGATATGCAATCTCCTTTTTATCAGAGTTGATTTTAACTAACTGATGTGTTTTTTTTTTTTATTTATTTATAGAAATGATCTAGCAAAGCTTGGTATATTCTATCAGGACCTTAATGGAAGATCCATATCAGAAAGTCCAACCTACAATGTAAGAACCAGTGTTTTTCCATTTTATCTTCTGGTGTAGTCATGGAGGTTTAAAACCTCATAATTAATCTAGTTAACCGTGTAATGATTTGGCAGATGACACTGGACTGTCAGCGGGTATTCACTCCAAGTGTAGTGGACAAAATGAGAAAAAAAAAGGCTTGTTTACATTAAATTAGTCCTCATCTGTCAGGATTTTAAATCTACTCTGCCAAGGACTCACAATAGTTCTTGTGACAGTGATACGGGTTCTACAGATGACTGTACAGTATATAATAGGCAATATGCTTTTTTGGTTAAATGTTGAACTGGTTGTACCACAAAATATAGGCCACAATCTGTGTAGGCAGATTTGTCAATGATGTGGTCATTCAAACTTTGGATCAAACAACTAAGTCTTTCTGTATACACATAGCTTCAACGTCAAATCCCTTCTTCTGTCTTCTCACGCAAACCTTTAAGGAGGAACGACATACCTCTTACAGCTCCATTTTTATCAGCTGTCTGAGCAGGTGTGCCACATGGTAACCCTTTTCCCTACTGCTGTTGCTTTCTCAGTCACACAGGAAAATGTCTTTTGAAATTCTTTTTAGAATTCATTCTGCACCACAATTTGGAGTAACTGCAAACCCATCTTTACCTTACACTGCTTTGTATATTACTACGTATTATAAAATAACACAGAAAGCGAAGACAGTTTTGAAGGGCATGAAATTTAAACCAGCAACAAAGAAAATATAAAAAAAAACATGTTTTCACACCACTTTTTTTTAAATACCTTTTACTGCTAAATAACTTTAGCGTTATACTTTATCATTTTTTTGTGAGCATAATGTGTTGACAGTTCAATTTATATATTTTTTTTTTACAGATTGTTACACTTCTCTCAAACTTTGGAGGGCAGTTAGGCCTATGGATGAGCTGTTCTATGATCTGTGTGCTGGAGATTGTTGAGATTTTTTTTGTTGACTCCTTTTGGGTTGTACTCCGACAGCGCTGGCGGAAGCTTTGCAACTGGTGGAAAAATCACAAAGAGAATCAAGCTGATCAAGGTCCACAAATCCCAGTACCAGCTATGACTGGGCACGACAACCCCATCTGCCTTGCTGAAGAAGACCCACCAACATTTAATTCTGCTCTCCAGCTTCCTCATCCCCAAAATACTCAAGTGCCAAGAACTCCACCACCAAAATACAATACTCTGCGAATACAATCACCTTTACACTTGAATCCCGTAGACTTTGAGGAAGAGGATGAACATCTCTAACTAAAGCCTTCACTCTGTTTTCTGAGTGATAGTCAACAAAAGCTGAATCCTCTTAACAGCTTTCAATACTTGAAGACTTTTGTTTTAAACAAACAAACCACCATTTACTATATTCATTAAGTTTTAGACTTGGATGTTTTAAACTTTAAGGATTTCTTTGAACTTTTGCACAAAAAAATTCTAGCTAATGTGACATTTTGGTGCTTGATGACAGGTCTCTAATGACTGTCCGTATCCCTAACAATGTGCCATGGCCATTATGACTATGTTAAGAAGTCATTGGTTGAATTTGTAGCATGGTCCTCTGACTGGTATTTAGAGTAACGTACATTATTCTACAGAAGTAACTATAGGTTTTGTTTTTGTCTGTTCATTTTAATTGTCTGCCCTTATTTCATATTTTTTTTTAAAAAAACAGAGTTATCTGAAGGATTGTCCATAGTCTTGAAACAGTGATCACTATGTGAACCCACCATTATGTCTGTATTTAAAAACAGTTGTGCTGTGCACAAATTATAACACAATGCTGCTACTCAATAGTTCTGTGAAGGACTATATTTGAACACACTAAGGATAGAGGTCTACTTGTATTAACCACTGCCATATCAAGAAGTCAGCTATTAGGATCAATATGCAAGTGTATTCCTAAAAGAGGTTGCTTGTTCCCTGAGATCAGTAAAGTTAAAGGGACATTAAAGGTTGTGTACAAAGAGCTTTCTATTTATTGGCCATCTGATATTAGGAACAACAAGTGTTAAAATGCCAGGTTTAGGCTTACTGATTTTGCAGAATAATCATAGCAACTGTAGAAAAAAAACAAGCACTTGGAAAAGAGGTGTTTTTAGCTAATCTTAGCCCCTCCTCCCTTAGACAAGGGCGGAGGTCACTAACTGAGCATGCTCACCCCTCCTGAAACTAACTAATATTCACTTTCTTCAGGAAACAGATCAGAGTTAAAAGCTGGTTATAATTTAAATGCTGCACACAAGTAACAACCGGCACTGGGGTAACAGTAATGACTAAGGTTAACTGATTAGAAAGATGAATACCGTAGTATTATATCGTACTTTATTTGGACTAACAGTTCATTGTTTAATTGTTTAGTTCATTGTTCATTGTTTCTGCAAACCCTTTTTAGAACAATTCTCTGTGATTTGGCAACCCCAATAGCAAGTTCTCAGTTCCAATAGACTGCTACTGTCGCAGTCGCAAGTTCATTGTGGCAATATTGTCACGGTTGCGGCTTTAAAATTGTCACAGTTGCAGATTTGCTATGGGAATCAGCTGTTTGAGAATTTGGCTCCAATGGTTTTGGGCAACCCCTGGCAAATCGTCATTCAACCGTTGACGAGGTCGCGACCCCCAGGTAGAGGACCGCTGGTTTAAGACAAGCTTTCAAAATTCCCTCTTCATCAGGTCAGAGAAGTACTGAAGGATACACAATTTGTAACATACTTAAAATCTGTGACCCTTCCCTCACTCCATCACAGCACCACCCAGACTGTGCTATTCTCTAGTAATGTCTGCTGCAGACTGTGAATTCTTTAGCACTGCTCTGACCTGATGAAGAAGGAAGATCTCTCGAAAGCTTGTCTTAAATAATGACCTGTTATTCCCAATAAAGTATCATATAATACGACAGTACTCATCTTTCTAATTATTTAACTTTACAGCTTTTTTTAGCTTAGCTGATAGCTCTTTTCCCAAGTGCTTGTTTTATCTTCTGTTGCTATGATCATTCTGCAAAATCAGTAAGCCTAAACCTGTCATTTTCACACATGTTGTACTTTAAAACTAGATGGTCAATAAATGTAAAGCATTTATGTCAAGGCTTTAGTGCCCCTTTAAATGTGCATAATCCCTAGCTCTTCAATCAACAACTCATCTTGCCATGCTGTCATCTGGACAGATTGAAGGCTAACAGAAAGTTAACTATAAAATCGTAGGTTTTTTACTGTGGGATTTTAAAGGAAGAATGTATCTCCTGCACAATTTGTTTATATATAAGTAGATAATAATAAATATATGTACAGAGAAGATGTATTTAAAGAAAACTTACATTTGTATATACTGGAAATACATACTTATTAATGATTTTAGCATATTTAAAACTGTTTTGAAAATGATCGTTTTTAATAAAATACATTCACTGTAGATTTTTTTTTTTTCCCCCACATATTTTTAATTGAATCCATTAGGTAATAAGGATTTATTTTATAATGTTGTCCCGGTTTTCTTGTTATGTCATATGTCATGTGATTTTTTTTTTGGACACTGACCCATGAGAAAATTCTTTATAGAGAAACGGGAATACTGAAAGAACTCTGCAATGCATATGGTATTCTGCACATATGGTATTCTTCATTTTTATGTTAATAGAGCCAGAGACTCACATTTAGGAGAGGCTAAACAGGCCATATTTAATAACATAATGCCAAGTCAAGATTACAGCAAGAAAATGCAGATAAATACAAAACAACAAAAACATTTTCCTGATATACCTGTAATAGAGAAGTGACATGGCAGGTACATGATAATACAATCTGAAACACCAAGAAGCAGGTCCGTGCGAATGCATCTTTTGGGAATGGGTGTAGGTTACCTTTAGTTTAATTTAAAAAAAAAAAAAATCACTTGAGCAAATTTGCACAACTATACCACCATATAACCCCTAACTACATTAAGAATAGTAGTCATCCTGGGTGAATTATCTTGATTTGGGGATGATGAATACAGAGGATGGAATTCTATCCTGTCTTTCTGCTGTAATTGCTGAGAATCTGCCAACGCTCAAACTTCACCTCTTCCTGTCCCTTGCCCCGCCTCTTACTGGCGTTCCTCCCAGCTACAGGCTGGAACTAGAATTTCTGAACAGATGTTGCATGGCTGCCACATAATTACACATTAGTCATTAAAAACAAACCCTGCTATGCTTAAAAAACATGTATTGCTTTCAGAAGTAAAAATGGAAGAATAGCATAAGCTGAGTGCAGATGACATGCAGAATCTATTAATATATTTAATAGATAATAATATAATAAATTAATGTATATAAATATATATATAGCCTAGTCACAAGGCAGATTTCAGAGAACTTACCTAACAGAAATGTAATTGAAGACATGACATATAAGTGGGCATTAGAAGCTCTGTCGTTTTTCTTTTACTGCTCAGAGAGAAGTCTTTAAATGGTGGAACATGCAATAAGTAAAACAAGACCCGATATGTTGACTCTTTATGCCAACCCAGAATTAGTGCCGCTTATGCTACTCTTCATGCCTGCTCCAAAATACTGTACAGTTTTCCCAAGTCATATTCCCAAATGCTGTGCATTTAGCACAAAACTCCTGCCCTCAGACAAACCTATTAGTTGCAGTTCCCAAATAAGACAGGCCCACAGTTGGTTTGCCAGTGCTTTACCAGATATACCCAAGGTGACAGGCCTGCTGCTAGATGATGTTTATTTTCCAAGACAGACAATGCCCCAGTGCTGTGTCCTTTTCATATTAAGCATATGCCAGATGCTTTTCCATTTTCCCTATTGCAAATCTCTCAAGATGTTGTGCCGCTTCCTCATCAGCCGTTCTTCCAGAAGCTTTGAAGTTTGCAAGCGGGACCAGTTCTGTCCTTCTTATCGCCAATTCAGCATGGCATCAAGGAACCTGGGAAGCCATAACTGAAGCCAGCTGAACTAAAACCTGTTTCTGTCACATGAAGTCAAGCAGGATGAGCTGAAATCTGAACTGATATTAATTAAGTACTATATTTAGCCTATTTTGCTTTACTTACACTTTGGATGAGATCATTTATTCTTCTAACCTTAATTAATAAAGTATTCTGTCTGTAATTTGTTTCAGCTGCTAAGTTAAAATAAATACTGTGCACTGGGAGGAGTTCTGATTGGCTGCGAAGATGTTAATCATCATTATTATTAACTTTGGAATGTTGACAAACAGAAGGGAAAGTTGCACAAGCTCCCTATACAGTATGTAAAGCTATACTTTACAGCATCTAGAAACAGTCATCATTAAATACAGTATATAGCTAAAATCCCACTATAATGCCACAGAGGCTGGAGAACCGCTTTCATTCTTAGAACCTTGGCAGGAAAAATATCCTAATATGGACTATTAGTGGAGATGTTGAGGCCCATACTGGATCAAGTGAGGACTTTGAGTGGATGAGGACAGAGACTGGAAAAGCACCATTTTTGGGTAAAAAATTAATTAGGATTATTCCCATATGGAACATTTGGGGAATTCATCAGCAAGAGCAAACTTTACCCATAATATTAATTCCCTTATAGCATTGAATACTAACTGCTGTTTGATTGTTATGGGTTACCAGATCTCTGTAAGTGATTGGCCTGTTGATTCAACTATCATTTAGGTTAAGTGTTTGGATAGCCTGTGTCCTAGAAGTAATTTTCCATTAAGCACCAGTAAGTTTCCACATCATTTTCTTATTTTAGATTAAATTACAGTTTTACTGATATAGTAGACTTTACTGTAGCATGTGACATAGATAGCCACACCCACTTTTTCCAATGAATAGTGAGCTGGGGTGCACTGGATGCACCAAATGCTAAAGACAAGTCTACAGAGTACATGTGCAAAAAGATATTTTAAATATTGTGACTAAACCTATTAAGAGAAGATTCTTGGTTTCTCTGTCTCTCCACCATCTCATCAATAATAATCCTCTTTTGTAATGGCAACACCTATTAACCTGAATATGATGTGACCTACCCAATAAGAAACACCATTAATGCAAGTCAGTTTGGTTCTCCTTTGCATCTAGTTCCATCATTTCATTCATTAATAGGGAAGTACACCAACCTTCAGCCATCAATAGTGTCAAAGCACCATAAAATCAAAATACCCAAAAATATTCAACTGACATTTTTTTCCCCAACAAACAGGAGAAATTAATGTTGCTGACCTATAAGCTTGACAGCTTTTTAGATTTGAACATGACACCATTTATATTTGTGGAGTTTGAGTCTGTAGCATACTAATAGCCTGTAGCACACTCTTCTCACAACAAGGCACTACATTGAAAGCTGACTATCCATCTCTACTTATTATGTACATTTAACCATAAAGATATGGAGCCCAAAATATGATCAAGGTAAATATATGTCTAACAACACCTTGGGTCAGTGATAATGGATGTGCTACTGCTCAGGCAAATGTAGTCTCCACAAATGATGGGATTAGATTAGGGAAACTAACTCATTTTCTTCTGTCCCCTTATTATTAGTCATGTATAAAACAATGCTGCTGTGTCCTTTACAGTTATTAAGTGTGGTCGCAAGCCAACAAGTTGCTTCTTCCCTACTGAGTTCCAAATTAGGTTATAGCCAAGGCATACGAGTACTCGTGGAAATCTATACAGATGACACACACGGTGTCTGAAAAGACTTCAATATATTGTACACAGACACAAAGTTTTATACTCAAAACTAGCAGGAGCCATCAACCTTGGGACACCATCCAGCTCCTGCTATCTCATTGACCTATACATTAATTGGCTAACGGTCTCGAAGGGCCGTTACATAGCTTGCACAACTCCAGGATTAGGAAATATAGCTTTTATGGTCAGTGTTCGCTACTAGGCAAAAGTTCTAGCTAAGCAGAAAGTTCTAGCTAGAGCTAGACATATCAATAATCATTCTTTGCATTCTTCTTAAAGACATAGGCATAAAACTGTAATACGAACAAACAGGTGTAGCAATATATATCTATATGCAATTACATCCATCACATAAGCTTTAAACAGAAGACACATGCAGGAGCAGAAATACTGGCCTGGTAAGAAATGGAAAGCTCATCATCAAACTCTGGAATGTATAAACCATGGCAGGTCACAGTTGGAAATTTATGACTAACAGCACCATGTTTTGTCCATATATTAAATCTGATTGCTAATACGTTCCTCAATGCCAAGAGTTCCATTTATTCTCTGCTGCTAATCTTTTAGAGTTGTACAAGCAGCAAAATGCAATGTATAACCATGAAACATCTAACCTTCTGCAAATTCGAAATGCATTAATCAGAGCAAGGCAATGGTCACTCATTAGAGACATGAAGAAACGGTTTATTCACTAAAGTCTGAATTGTTCTGTACAGGTGCGAATTTGCCAGATAAAGACAGTCGCAATAGGCTGCTACTGTCCAGTCGCATCTTTATAATGAGAATATTGTCGCAGTCATGACTTTATTATGGAAAAATTGTCACAATCTTAACATTAAAAAATTGTTGCGACTTTACAATGAGGAAAGTGTAGCAGATTTACTATGGGAATCCGCTGTTTGCGAATTCGACAGTCGAATTTGCACCTTAGTGAATAACTCTTTGAACATGCATTGTCATTGCTCTTGAAGCATTGTTAAGTATGAAGCTCTCTGACCCATAAAGAGGGCAGTTCCTTCCTCTCTCCTACGTATTCTTACCTTGAGCTTCATTTCTACTATATATCTGAAAGAGGATGATAACAACCATGGCAGTCAGGTTGACGGATGTGTGTAATATGCCTTTATGCTGGATGGCAACTCTACCTGGGTGTGAACCCAGAACTTGCTGCTTGCTGCACTGTTGTCTTACCTCTGTACTGCCTTGGCAGGATTCTGGGTCCATTCATGTTATGTTTGTTTTATCATTGGAGCTGTGTTGAGCTCCTTGGTAAGCTGCAAATTGTTTCTCAGGTAAAATGCATTCACTAATTACTATACCTGTTTATACACTGAGCTTGCAGCCATACATTGCCTATGATTGCTCTTATCTGGATTTTTTGGAAAAGAACCTTGGATGCGCTTGTTAATTCCTTGCTCTGCACTGATCTTGTGTTCCTGTAACCAGCCCTTTGTCTGTATACCTGTGTCTGTATCCTGCCACTAGCTTTGACTTCTGTCCTGATTATGGTTATGCTCCTGCCTCTTTATTCTAATTCTGTGCGCTCTGATCTGTTACCGACTCGGCTTCTACAACAACATATTCTTTCTTGCTTCCACAGAGAACGTTTGGCATCTTTGATCACTAGCTCCTCTCAAAGCCAAAGGTGGGTATTACAGGCAGAAATGTATAAAGACTGAGCGGGTTATTCATTAAAGTCTGAATTGTTGCGTATAGGTGTGAATTTGTGAGATAAAGACAGTCGCAATAGACTGCTACTGTCGTAGTCGCATCTTTAGAATGAGAATATTGTTGCAGTCGCGACTTTATTATGGGAAAATTGTCGCAATATTATCTTTAAAAATTTGTCGCGACTTTACAATGGGGAAATTGTCGCAGATTTACTATGGGAATCCGCTGTTTGTGAATTCGACAGTCAAATTTGCAGCTTAGTGAATAAACCCCTGAATTCCCAGTGGTCCCTGGGTTTTGGATAGTTTAAAGTAACAATGTGATGATGGGTAAAGTCCGCAGCAGCATAAGCGCAGACAGCAGTTTGTATGTATAGGTGATATCTTGGTGACTTATTTGCACAATAAATCTCATAATTATCATACATAAGCACACGTTATATGTTGACTCCAGATAAGAGAAAAAAATTTGATTAGAAGTTGGTGTACTTTCTGATGGTCAGCTGATCTGTGAGGGTACACACCTGCCAGATTTTGATTGGTTACTCAGAATTCTCTAGGCTTTAAGTTCATTCCCTGACTTAAGATTCAAACTGAACTGCTGAAAAGGAAGTAGGTGAGAGAGAAAAGGGGTTTCAGTAAGAAACTAAATTTAAAAGGATAGAATATTAAACTGTTGGTGGCTAAACATCTCCTTTAAGATTTAAAGGGATTCTTTTAGGGCTGGCTTTGGTAATGGGGTTATTTTCATTACTGGATACAACTCATTGCTTCAGTTAGAAATAGCTAGTTTTAATTTTTTGTTTACATTTCAAAACCAGGCAGGCCTGTGTGTGGGAAAACAACATACTGCTATTTCTCTGTGATCAGGTAATAATAGGGTCATTGTTTCATTCCAGAGAAGTGAACAAGAATGTTACATTTATTGCATTCTAATTTTATGGAAAGCTATAGTTATGTAAGATGATAAATTAAGACACTGGAAATGGCAGGGGGTTGAGCAGCTTTGTTTGATCTAATGAAAGGTTAAAACACAGTGAATAAAATGATGTGTAAACCCAATTTAGGACTGCTGCCAATAAACTAGTGATTTACAAAGCAGTCTTCTTCTAGATATTATTGCCTAAGAGCAATTTCAATGGTTTGGTAATTCCGAAGAACTCCCCTCCTCTGCCTGTGCTTTATTTAAATCAGTGATGTCTTTGGGATGTTCAGAGTTATAATGGGGGTCATTCATTAAAATGTGAATTTGCCTAGTATAGTGACTTAATAAAAATAATTAATTCACATTATCCGAAGTAGGTTTGCATTGTGCAATATTAGGGCTAAATTTATTAAAATCGAAAAATATCGATATTACGATATTGAATGATTTTTACCGATATTGCGATATTGAAATTGCCAATATTGAATGTTTATCGATATTGCGATATCAGTAATGTTGATATCACGATATCGAAATTCGTCCAAAACTGCATCCATAATGTCAATGGAAAATTCGATATCGCGATATCGGTAAAAATCCATCAATATCGCAATATCGGTAATATTGATATTGCGATATCGATATTTCCAATTTTAATACATTGTGCCATAAGTTACTAATTAACCCACCAGACATGTGCAAAGATTACCCTCCAATAGCCAAGAATTCATTAAACAAAGTTTTGCACAAGGTCCCATTCCCCACCTACATGGTAACTGCTGCACTGTAGTAGTTGAAAGAACAGTTACATTCACCCAGGCTCTATGTTCTGATTAGCCTGTCCTGCTGGGATAAGGTAGATGGAATAGTCACCAGCTGGATGGAGTTTCATATAGCAGATGCAGAACAGACCCAGCTAGGGTTCTACAGAAGCAGCACATGAACATAAGATTAAGGGGCGAAATTTAATATACTCAAAAAGACCCAGTTTTGTCTTTTCGAGTTTATTTCCGCAAGATCTCGGCTGGATTCTTGCAGTAAATATTGATCTTTTTTTTTTTTCAATTGATATTTCATTGATAGAAAGTTTTCGGTAGAGTTTTTCGAACTGATTTTTTGCTGAAAAGTTAGCAATGCTTTAGTAGTTTAAAATGGACTACAGAGGGGAAAGGAGGAGAGTTGGAAGGCAATACCATGTACAATGTTGTTTGCATCTTCATTTAGAGAATGCTCTTCTTTTCCTACTTTAGCATTGATACTTCCTTGTATACAGCAATGATGTTAACATGATCCTGGTACTGGTAACAAACATAGATGTTGTATGCGTTGTCTAAAACAAAATAAAATGTTCCGTTACAGTTACTTAAGTTGACAAAAGGCACAGGTCTATCAAGTTCAACCTAGTTTCTTCTGGAATAGTTTTGAGAGCAAATTAATTATTTGTTGTGTTTAATGGGCGGGGAAAATGCCCTAATGATAACAAGGCAATTGTTACTTTCTCCCACAAAACCACAGCATCTTAGCTGTATAGTCTGGACCCCAAACAAAGACTCATTGAGGAGATCATTCATTAAAGTGAGAATTCGACTGCCAAAATGAATTCTCGTTAACTTTGGATCGCCATGCTCTGGTAGTGAATTTTTTACTCTTCATTTATTAAATGCCATCATTCATAGCAAAGAAGTGAGTGGTATCAGACGTGTTTTATTGCATAGTGCAGCATGGTCAGTGGGAGCCCCGCCATCAACCTCCTAATTCGCCACTTTAATCTGGTGAAGGAAAACTGTCAAATCTGACACAGTACACCTTCCCAAATTTGCTATTTTGACAGACTCTGATGCTTGATGAATAGCCTAATTACCTGTACACGCGCACGCAAAGTGATGCAAAGTGTTCTGTAAGTTCTCGACTGTCATAAGCCTCGAAAACTGGTCGTCACGTGGCAGAGTATGCTGCATACGTGAAGATCGGGAATTGGCGAAATGGATGTGAATTCTGATCTTTCCACGACTGTTTGGACTTATAGTGAACAAACCCCTCAGAATCTAAGCAACAGTCTTGCATGAATAAAAGTAATTAATGCCAAGTTCAAATTACTAAGTGCTAATATTTCTACCGCTGATAGAGGAGCAAGCCTTAACAGATTTCATTGGGAGAGTAGAAAAAATAAGTAAGGTTTACTGAAGTAAAATAAGCAAATATATACATATTTCTGCTCTTAATAATATATGCATTGGCCATCTGGCTTTCATGTTACAATACAGATCATAAGTCAGATATTAGCATATAGAGATGTTCAACTAAACAGAGAATTTTATGGAGACCGACATGACATATGCTTTGGTGTGAGGCAAACATTCAGGCACATGACGTATGTTTAAGAGAAAATCAGTTCTCTTTATAGAGAAAGCCAGGCAATATGCACTGGTTTAAAGCCACACTGTAACTGGTTTACATTTAAGCAACTAGTAAACATATGATAAATATAAGGGTAATTTATTCATAGCACAATTACATGTACTTACAAAAAAATTTCAGTGATGTCAGTTATGTCAAAGGAAAAAAACCTGATACAGGTTGCTTTAAGTTGCTTAATATTTCTTGATTACATAAACTCAGAGACAGGACACCACCCCATTATTATATTCATAGGCAAATTATATTCTTGGCTGATCTCTTCTAAATTCTGCTTCTAGAATTATCTCCCTCTCTCCCCAGAAGGGACAGTCTCCCTTCCAAGTGTCTTCTCCTTGGCTCCCAGTTAAAAACATATTATTTAGAGTGTCCTACTTTTGACTTTCAAAGCACTTCACTCTGACTGGGGAATTGTTGCCCCTCCCTACATCTCTTCCTTTGTTTGCCCATATAGTTAGCTGTCACCTCCGTTCTTCAAAAGGCAACCATCTTCATGAATCACTCACTAAGACTGCCCGTTCTCATCTTAAACCCTTCTCTCTTGCTGCCCCTTACAGTATCTTTGGAATGCTATAACCCTTTACCTCCGCCAAGAGCAATCCATTAATATCTTTAAAACTAAATTGAAATCTTACCTCTTGGAGCACTAGCACTGGTTTACATACCCATATGTTATT